>QGOB01003243.1:0-15688 GCA_003313055.1 Termitomyces sp. MG145 | reverse complement strand
GACCCGCCCCAGTTGCGCCATGCTGTGCTTGACCTCCGGTGGGGGTGAGTGCCAGAGCTGGGACAAGCCCTCCTGGAGTGACGCGAATGCAGCCGAAGAAGCATCCAGCGGGAGATGGTGCTCCCGTGCCCAGCCTGAAAACCCGGGTCAGTTAGCAAGGGAGTCGACACTGGAACACTCATGCATCGCCTCACTTGAACGAAGCACGTGACCTCAGCACGTGACCGCTACTGACCAACCGCTAATGACACCGACCATTACTGACCTTTCCCTTAACGACCCAGCCGACCTTATGAGAATCCAGCCCCCTCTACGGCCCCCGACCGGCAGCCGACGATCGATCGTAAAATTATTTTCATTTACTATTTTCCTTTCTCGATCTACTTACAATTTTCATCGTATTACTTACAATTTTCCTATTCAATAGCGGCCCCCGACATGCATTATCACATGCAACCACTATGCTTACTATCTCTTACTGGTTTCCCCTTTTATTGCCTTACGTACCTATAAATACTGCCCTGTCAGTAGCTAAACATCATCAAATTGTACCAGAGTCTAGTCCCCGTTTCAGACTACACTTAAGATCACGTTCACGCTCTCGCTTCCTTAACGGCTGATTTGGGTTTACCCAGTCCAGTCTCCTTCAGTCTCTGCGCTAAGCTTAACGGTATCATTAAACTTAGCACTCGTCATCTTCATCAAGCACCATATGGGTGCTCTTGCTTCGTCTTCGTTAAGCACCATATGGGTGCCCTCGGTTCACCTTCATTAACGCTAGTGCTTATGGCTAGCGACTCGTATATTTCCATTAACTCTTCCTAAATTCCTTAACGACCTTCTGGGTCTTTGCAGATCTCTCCACCCGCTGCAATTTGGTAGCGACACTAGCAGTCTCACCGTTATCTCTTACTGCTCTCTCCCTCTTCCTTACCAACTCCGACCTCACAACTCCTTACCAAGTTTCTGGGACTTTGCTTGATTCCTCTCACACACATGTAACGCTACTACTTGCTAGCTATCCCTATCTAGTTGGTCTTGTTGGTTGTTTCCTGCACGACAGCTAGGCAGCAAGTCAGCGCATCATTTTGGAGCCCACCACAAGGGGTTCTATAGCAAAATTCCACCGGAAACTCGCCTCCAGGCCAAAAACCGCTTATGTCTCGTTACCGAAGCTTCGCTCCCCATTATCCCTTTTGACATTCCCCCACCTTTGCCATTAACATCCATAATGACTCTGCCTTGTAACCTTGAAGAGGAACTTGCTACTGCCAGGGAACTTCTCGACGTTACTGAACTCCTAGAGAACTTCCCAGGCCATCACATCGACAACTTCCTCGACGCACCACTACCACCGTTATCCCCAGACCCCTATTCCCCAGTTCAAACCTCTACACCTTTAACGACACCCGTTAACCCTACCGCCATGGGTGATGCCTGTCTTTCCCGTCATATGCCACCCCGCAACGACTCTACTGCACCCAAGTGGGATGAGAGTTGCCCTCGAGAGCTCGCCCAGTACTTCCGCGAGCTCAAATATCTCTTAGCAGACTGCGCCGTTAACGACAACAACCAAAAAAAGGAATACACCGCTCGGTACATATTGTATGACACCGCAGAGACCTGGCTTGGCTTGCCAGAGTTTAGCGACCATACTTACGCCAAGTGGAAGATAGCAGTCTTTTGTTTATATCCTGGCGCTGAGGAATCTGCCCGTTACACTCTTCAGGATCTCGAGCGACTCGTTAACCAGACCTTCTCAACTGGTATCTCTATGCTCGGACACTTCTCGGATTACTATAGGGACTTCCAGCGCCTGGCATGTTGGCTCCTGGCTAAAGGCAAAATCTATCGAAACGAGGAATGCCATCTGTTCCAGCAAGGCATACCGACTTTGTTATGGTCCAAACTTGTCTGCCGTCTTGAAATCACCCTTCCCGACCATCACCCGGAGGACCCCTATGAGGTAGAGCAAGTCTTTGAAGCTGCCAAATGGGTTCTGAAGGGTACCGACACCGCTATGACTTCGAAAAAGCCGACAACTGCTAACGCTAAGACACCCACCATTAACACTGCTGCCCCCGTACCAACCACTATTGTTAAAAAAGAACCTCTCGACATCGCCGCCGCCGCTATTGTTAACGCTCTCGCACGTATGGAGGAAAAGATGGCTGCATTGACTGCTGGTAACAGTTCTCAGTCCTGCGCCTCTCGACCTCTTAGCAACAGTTGCCACTTCTGCGGCGAAACCAGTCACACAATGGTACAAGGCAATTGCGTTAAGCTCGAGAGCTTCATCAGTCAAGGCAAAATCCGTCGGAACCACGAAGGCAAGGTTGTCCTACCATCTGGCGCTATGATCCCTAACTACATTGGCAAACGGCTCTACATGGAATGCATTGATGAATGGCACCGGCTTAATCCGAACCAGATTCTTACTGCCTGCCTTTCTGCTAACGCCAACCCCGATGCAGAACAGCTCCAAGGCATGTCCCAGATGTTTATCCATGAAGTCTTGCAGCCGGAACCCACTAGCCCAGGAATGTTATCCAGGGAAGAATGTGTCGCTGCCTTAGAACGGGAACTTTATGCTCTACACTGCCCAGCGGAAGTCTTCGATGGTATCAAGATCCCTCATGCTAAGGGATATTGACCAGTACCTCCTAAAACCGCTAACGACTCCGCCGCTACCAGTTCTCCTGCCGTTCCCACCAGCTCTTCCGCCAGTCTTCCTGCCACCAACAAATGCTCAGTCCCTGCTAGTTCCCCTCTCACTAACAAATGTCCTGCCTCTGCCTCCACTACTGGTACTGCTAAAGCCCCTGAGCCGCCAGTCATTAACCACATTCCCATGGTCGATCCCCTAGTTCACCCTTACTCTGGTATCTCATCTCGCTATCAGCCCCCAACCAACCAAAACTTTGGCGCTCCGGACAAATGGCCTGACGCTGCTTACCGGAGTATGGCCCCCATCTATGACATCGAACAGTCCAAACAGGTATTTGACTGGGTACTCCAGACCAAGCTTACTGTCTCTGTCGGCGAACTCTGCTCCCTCTCTAACGACATCCGGAACTAGTTCAGAAACACCGTTACACCTAAACGGACCGCGCCTCCTAACGTCACTGCCTTCCAAGAGTCTACCGATATCGTTGACGACGCTCTGCCTTCATTTTCCCTTAACAACACTCCCGCTACCAACTCTCCTCTTACTGACGCCGCTAGAGCCCAAGTCACTTTGATAGACCTGGTGGAAGCATATATCAAGTTGCTACCGCCTGGTGAGGAGCCGGTTACGTTAACGGTCGCTCAGGAATCTCAGGCAATACGGTCCATCATGCTTTTGGTCAATAACTGCGAGGAAATCGAGTGTATAGTGGATAGCGGCTCACAGATCATCTTTATGTCTGCGGAAGTCGCTAACTATCTCGGCATCTCCTACAACCCCAGCATCATTCTGAACATGCAGAGCGCTAACGGTACTATGGACAAATCCCTCGGTCTAGCTCGTAACATCCCTTGCACTGTTGGTGGTATCACCCTGTACCTTCAGATCCATGTCCTACGCTCCCCCACTTATGATATCCTGCTCGGTTGCCCCTTCGATGTCTTAACCAAGAGTACCGTCAATACCCTTAGCAAAACAGAGACTATGATAACAATAATGGACCCCAATACCAGACTTCGTTGCACTATCCCTACGTTTCCCCGTGGTCAGTACAAGCAGCAGAAGGTTCAGCCCAAGTATAGCGCTGGACCGCCCCGTTGCTTTCGGCACCATCCCCACGGTTAGCGACTCTGAGGAAGACTTAGCAGTCATCCTCGGCTACGACCACCAAAAGCACTCCGTTATAGTGCAATCACATACCCTGCTCAATCCCAAAATACTAGAAAACCCAAAAACAGTTTCCGACAATCTCTCTCTTGCTTATTTGTATGCGACCGCTAGCGACCTTACTGAGACCGTTATCCCGCTGCGCTCTTATTTTGTTTCCCCTAGTCTCTCAGATCCCTCTATTCTTGGCCAAGCATCTGGAATGCTCAATACTGTCTCTGCCCCTGTTTACATTAACATCCACTTCCCAGCTGTTTACACCGCCGCCAAGCCAAAATGCAAGGGAGTCCAAGTCAAGAAAAAATACAAGCCAGTCGTGTTGAAGACCAAGCCCGTCGCTAGCCATGTTAGCAAAGACTTCTGAATCAAATGACACATCCTTGGCAACCCCTTAGCAAACATACCCAAGCTCGATCCTAATCCCCTTCCCTTCTTACCGACTCCTCACTTTACCAAAGACTGCAAAGCAACTTTCATTAAGGAACACAATACCGGCTTTCTTACCCAAGATGAGCTTAACATACTTGTGGACCTTGTCGCTAAGCAACAAAACACATTTGCTTGGGAAGACTCAGAACAAGGTAGCCTTCGACCCGACTTCTTTCCTCCCATTCGCATACCGACCATCCCTCACGTTCCTTGGGTTCAGCACTACCGACCAATACCACCAGGCCTCAAAAAGGAAATCTGCAAAATCATCCATAGCAAGATCCAAGCAGGCATTTACGAGCCCTCGAACTCTGCTTACTGGTCCCGCTGGTTCTGTGTCTTGAAGAAAAATGGTAAACTTTGCCTAGTCCACAGTCTTGAACCGTTAAACCAAGTCACAATCCGCCACTCTGGCGTTCCCCCTTTCCCCAACCACATTGCTGAATCCTTTGCTGGCCGCATTTGCAGCGCTACCCTTGACCTCTACGTTGGCTATGATGAACGCCTTATCGATCCCACTTCCCACGACTTAACAACTTTCCAGACACCGTTTGGCGCCCTCTGTTTAGTAACGCTACCAATGGGATGGACTAATGCTGTGCCCATCTTCCACGACAACGTCACCCACATCCTCCAGCCCGAGATCCCCCATAACGCCCTCAGCTTCATTGACAACGTTGGCATTAAAGGCCTGAAGGACTGGAAACTTGTTAACGGCACACCTGCCAAGCATCCCGACAATCCCAACATTTGTTTAGCGCTTTGGGAGTTCTTTGAGCTCCTGAACCGTGTCCTTCAGCGGATGAAGTACTGTGGTGGTACTTTCTCCGGTCATAAGCTCATCCTTTGTGTGCCTACCTTCAAGATCCTGGGCCACATTTGCACTCCTAGCAGCCGAGTTCCTGACAAAAATCGTTTAGCACTATTGGACCGCTGGGGCCCTTGCCAGTCATTAACCAAAGTCCATGCCTTCCTAGGTACTGTTGGAGTCCTCCAGATGTTCGTTAAGAACTTTGCCCATTGTGCTCATCACCTAACAAAGCTCACCCAAACTGGAGTTCCCTTTGAATTTGGGCCCAATCAGCTTAACTCCCAGAAAGACCTCGTCAAGGCCTTGCACGACGCTGAGCCCCTCGTTCCTATCGACTACAAATCTGACGATCCCGTTATCCTAGCAGTCGACACTTCCTACATAGTGGTTGGTTTCTACCTTTGCCAGTGCACTACTGACAATCACAAACAATGCCGCTATAACCGTTTTGGCTCCATCACCCTTAACAAATGCAAAGCTCACTTCAGTCAGCCCAAGCTTGAGCTTTACGGTTTGTACCGAGCCTTGCAGGCGCTACGTATGTACCTCCTAGGCATTAGGAACCTTATCATCGAAGTCGATGCCTGTTACATTAAAGGTATGCTGCAGAACCCTGACATTCAGCCTTCCACTAGTATGAACTGCTGGATCATGGCTATCCTTATGTTCCACTTTGAGCTTGTACATGTTAAAGGAACCTTCCATGGACCTGACAGACTTTTGCGATGACCGTTACAGCCTACCGACCCTCCTCCAGACAATACCAACAACGACATCTTCGAAGATTGGGTCGATCGTATGCATGGATTCATGCACCACGTTCAGTTACCAACCGCCCTCGCCTGCTCTGCCTCTACCATCCCTTGTTTACCCCCATTCACCCATTACCTACCGACTTTAGCGACATTTGTTAACGACACCATTCCCCTTACCAAAGTCTCGACTCCACCCATTACTGACCCCCTTTCCTATGACAACGTCCCTCGCTCCCCCAAGGCCCTTGCTGGTGACAAAAGAGTTCAACTCATTAAGCAGTGGCTTAACAACTTCAAGCAACCACTAGGCCTTAACAACAAGGCCCTTGCTACCTTCCTCTGCTACGCTAGCGGCTTCTTCCTCGCTAACGGAAAACTTTGGCGACGCAATCATAACGGTGAGCACAAGCTCTTCATACCGGCTGACTCATGACTTTGCATCCTGCGTGCTATGCACGATGACCTTGGACATCGCGGTCTGTTCACTACGAGAGCCGCTCTGCTGGAGCGCTTTTGGTGGCCACAGGTAGCGGCCAATATCATTTGGTACATTCGCTCGTGCCACATCTGCCAAGTCCACCAAACGACCAAAGTCCTCATACCGCCTACTGTCACTATCCCTGCTGCCCTATTCAGAGAAATCTATATCAACACCATGTTCATGCCGCCTTCGAACAAGTTCAAATATATCATCCAAGGACGGTGTTTGCTAATTCACTACCCCAAATTCCGCATGCTCATTCACAAAAATACCGATGCTATCACTAAGTGGCTCTTCAAAGACATCATCTGCCGCTGGGGCGCCCTTAACAAAATCGTTACCAATAATGGCCCTCCCATCATCAAAGCTGTTGCTTACCTTGCCAAAAAGTACCACATCAATCACATTCGCATATCCGGTTACAACAAACACGCTAACGGTATTGCTGAACAACCCCACTTTGACGTTAGACAAGCTCTCTTCAAAGCCATTAACGGAGACCAGTCCAAGTGGAGCTCAGCCGCTTACTCCATCTTCTGGTCAGAACGCATTACCGTCCACCGCCGCATGGGTTGCTCCCCTTACTACGCCGCTACCGGTACTCATCCCCTATTCCCCGCCGACATCATAGAAGCAACCTACCTCCAGCCACCTCCCGATTCCCTGTTAACGACTACTGACCTCATCGCTCGATGTGCCATCGACCTCCAACGCAGACAAGCCGATCTTGACCGTTTACACAATACTGTCCTTACCACTTGCCGGCTAGCAGCTCTCCGTTTCGAACAAGAGCACGCCGCTACCATTTGAGACTATGACTTCAAGCAAGGAGACCTAGTATTGATGAGGAATACGCGCATCAAAGTCACCCATAACAAGAAAATGTGACCTCAATACTTAGGACCGCTAGTGGTAATCTCACATAACCGTGGAGGCGCTTATATTCTCTGCGAACTGGATGGATCAGTACTCCACCGACTGGTAGCCGCCTTTTGTTTAGTCCCCTATTTTGCCTGCAATCACATCCCTCTCCCTACCGATGCCTTTGACATTGATACCGACCGTTTAAGCATGTTAGAAGAAACTGACTTACTAGATGATGAAGAAACCATTAATCCCGACAACTCATTGGACATTGCTGCCAAAGAAAACTAGAAAACACCATTAACACCTATCCACCCCACTCACCATTAAAATCTGCAAAAACCTTAATGGCTTTCGATAAGCCCTTGTTTCTGTTGTTCCGTTTCCATTTTCATTCTTACTTACTCTTTTCTATTCATCATAGACTGTCTTTCTACATATGCTTTCTGACATACATGCCCACCGTTAAGCCCTCTAATTCTTTCTAACTTGTCACCACTGTTCCCCATTTGCCTTTTGTTAAGATGCAGTCGTTAAGCGACCTTGCGCAAGCGCCATGATGATTTACTGAGTGTTTATCCTTTTAACGCGTTTATTTTTCCAAACCATTTATTCCCCTTTTGCTTCAATCTTTCGCTATCTGTTTCACTTTTTTTTTAGACCGCTATCATACCGGTCAATCCAAACTCCAAGAAAATTGTTTATTTCAGAAGACCCCTTAAGGGAGTCAGTCTTTGATAGTAATAAAGCAAAACTAAAGGAAAAAGTTTTTTTTAGGGTGTGGCAGAGGGGAGATCGTCATCCGAAGGCAGCTCTCCATCCCCCAACTTCCCCCAGTACTCCTCCGTCACCCCCGCCTCTGCCTGCAACGCAATGAAGGTGTCGCAGTTGTCTTGATAGCATGTTAGCATGCTTCGCGCCCTCACCAGCAGTCGGTAGCAAACCTGCACCGCTCGCAAGTCGTCCTCTGCTGCCTGCAGCTCTCTCCATCAGCCGCCCGACCTCTGCCGCTCTTGCCCGATACCGCTCCAAGTCCGCTCTAGGGCCAAACAGGAACGGGACCAGTAGGTCTTCCCCCAGCCACTCGATCTCCTCCTCCTCAACAGTCGGTCGAGGAGGAGCCCCAAACCTCTCCACCTACCGAATTTCGTTAGCATTACTGGTCTGCCATTAAGGAAGAGCATACTTACCAAGTCTCTTGCCTCTGCTTCACCCGTCTCGTCCCCCATCTCCACCTCCGGCATCTCCATTTCTACCGGTCTGTTGTTGGGAAAAAAAAAAAAAAAAAAAAAAAAAAAAAAAAAAAAAAAACCGATCGTTAGTCACAGTACGTGACAAAAAAGCAAGTACTTGCCGACTCCCACTAGGACCTGCTACCAGCTCCGCCTCCCCAGTCACTCCTTCCCCACCCAAACCTCGCTCTACCATCCCCGTTACTGCCGCTCCTTTCTCGGGGGGAGTCCCTTCACAAACTCCTTCAACCAACCCTTCTTCATCGGACTCCAGCTGGCACCGTTTAGAGCTCCTCGCCGGCATTGGTATCTCCTTGTTGCTCGACTCCCGATTGGCTCCTTACTGGCCTTTTCCCCTTATCCTCGCCCTCCCCATCACCGGCCCCCTCCTGATGTGTCGGTAAACTTAGTGTCATCTTCTTCACTGCAATGGCCTTGCCGGCCACGTCGAGCTCCCGCTGCCCCTCCAGATACCTCCTCACCGCCCGTACCAAGGTGGCCCCCTCCACCTTCTTCCCCTTGTGGCCCCCGTGGCAACCCCGTAATGACCTCCCCCGTACCGAACAACCTTTGCTAACCTCGTTACAACGGTAGCAAGGTAAGTTGCCGGTCGGGTACCAGCAGCCTTCTGGGTCGTTAAGGGCCCAGCAGCCATCGCACTACCATCCAAGACGTTAAGCCAAAACAATATTTGAGTAGATAAGCAAGAGACTTACTGCCCCCACCCTCTTGTGGAAGGTGGCCCTTGCCACAGGAGCCACCAGTTTCCTCTCCTTCCTTCACCTGACTAGTTCCCCTGCGCCTGCTCCCATGTCAAGAACTGACGAGGGCAAGCGCCCACGCAGCAATCTCTTCAGCTCCCGGTCATTAAACGACTCAGGAACCACCACCTCCTCATTGCTTCCTTTGTCCTCCTCATCCTCGGCAGCCCACTCCTTGCCCTTCAGCATCCTCTGCTACCAGTTGTCATTAATATCTTACCGGCCGCAATAGCTAGAACAGAAAACTTGCCTTCGGAATCGTCATCGTCCTTGTCCTTGTCCTCGCCTCTGTTGCCGGTCTTGGAGTCTTTGGTGTCTGTGGTAACGCTGGCAACTCTGCTCCAGTGCTACCAGCAGCTCCTCCCTGCTGACTCGACCCCTCGCCCCGGTCCTCCCTTGTCCTTGTACCAGCCGACGCCATCGGATCCTTTGGCAGGTGCTGAAAGAAAAATTGCTCATCAAAAGAGAGTTCATTGAACAACTGAAAATACCTTAACGATGTCACTAAGTCCATAGTGACACCGTTAGCGCTTACCATCATAGGTGCCTCGGCAACCTCCTCCACCTCCATCTCTCCTGCTGGCTGCTCACCCTTAACGCAAGCGTTAGCTTACCGACAAAGACGCTAACAAATGAAAAACTTACAAAATGCTTGTTGTAAGGCCTCATCCAGGCCTCCTGCCGGTACTGGGCATACAAAGCCCAGCACTCTTCCCCTACTGCCTCCTGCTCTGCCCACGTGATCCCGCTGCCGCCCGCCAACTCAAACCAGTGCAGGTATGTCGACAAAATCGACGTAGCCACCGCTTGAGGGTTGGTAGCAAGCAGCGTGTGCCCCATTGTTAGGACCTTCAGTTCTTTTTCCAAGAAGTCCTGCGCGGCCGCCAGGCACGCAAAAGAAGCCGCGTAACCGAAGAAAGCTGGAGTCGACATGATGAAAGAAAAGTGAGATGATGAAGTCCAAAAGGGCCGCTGGAGTTTATTTATGATCTTTTGGTATGGTGCACAGACCAAGACCCCCTTGCACGAACCACGCTTAACAATCATGGGACTTCGAGGATTTTCCTTTGACTGGGGACAGTCAGTTTTTCAGTCAAGGGGAGATGATATGACCCGGTCAGCGCTGGCTGCCCAACACCGACAATCACCATGGTGAGCCCTCCTTTTTATCCTCCTAGGACAGCTTCTGGACAGCCGCTGCACGACTTTGACTTCAATTTCGACAACTTCTGGGTTATGCTAGAAAATTGTGGATTAACTTCAGAGAGGCATGGGCATTGTCATTGAGTTCTTGAAATGGGACCTTCAGTGATGTTGTGACCACTTCATCAAATGGAAGTGTTGAAGTATAGTTTTAGAGTAGCTACAATGTGTCCATAATCCAGTATGTAATAACTAGTTCATTGTTATGTCCTGAAACAGCTGTCTTTATTAGCTTACAAGCTACTGAATACACTGGTCTCAAGTATTTTAATCAATACTACTAGCCTACAAGCTATGAAGTCTCAGTTTCTAAGTAAATATGCATGACTCTGTAAAGACTTCACTTGATACTTCTAGTTTCCAGTCTAATCCTGCTGTGCATAAACTGACATTACTACCATAATCAAGTATGAAAGCTCTGTTATCAATCAACTAAAAAATAAAAGACATTCTGTATGTGAATATCTTACTGCCTTTCAGAATAAAAACAACACAGATGTTTTTTGTTACCATGACATGCACCTTGTTACACATCACTGCACATCATCATACCTTATTTCACCTCATTATACCTTCTCACTAAGGTGCTTGTCAATTCTAGCCTACCCTATCTATACTCTACTATTGGTCCACAGACCAGTTTTACATGTAACATAGTAATGCACTGCAACTGTATAGTTTGTCTTGTCTGTAATTGTTTCCATCTGTGATAACATTCATTATTCCATCTATCCATTGTAATTTGATTATGGATGAGGCAGTTAGTCACTCCTTTCCATATACAACATAATAAATTCATGGTGTTCCTCCAGAATTTCCATGATTGTAGGACTATTTGAAACATGTCAAAGGCCTTGTATTCCATCCATCTCATCTACAACAACAACAACAACAACAACAACAACAACAACAACAACAACAACAACAACAACAACAGCAACAACAACAACAACAACAACAACAACAACAACAAACAACAACAACAACAACAACAACAACAACAACAACAACAACAACAACCACCCCACCCCACCCAGCCTTGAGAAGCTGCAAAAACCCTCCCATACTGTTCTAATCACGCCAATATTCCTCCAAGCTCCCTTCCATCCATACAGCTGTTATATCTTGAAAAGATTCAGTCTTGTGTTGTCAAATTGGAATCTCAAATAGGCAGCCTCCGAGTATCCTTTTGATTCCCAACCAGCCAGCAGAAAAGGGATGAAATTCAGTCTGCACTTGACACACTGACTTCTGAGCTAGATTCCAAAAGAACCAAACTAACTACAGCATCAGAACAGTTTGCCTGCATAATTGGGAACGGACCCCCCATTATTTCCCTGCCAGTATCACAATTGAGTATTGCACCTGCCATTGAACAGCCACCTAAACACACATCTAAAAACTCTCCATCAGTGCCCACTATCAGGCTCAGGAAGAAGAGAAAGACAATGGAGGAGCTGCCTGTTATTGAGACCGTTCCTGAATTGTCCATCTTGCACTCTAGTGCAGACCTGGTATGTTTTGATTGTGTGTTGAATGTTCCTTGTTCTTCCATTAATATGGGTGCCCACTCTTTCAGACTTCCATCCAATGAAGTGAGCCTGCAATCATTTGGTGTTCTGACCTCAAGGGTCAAATTTGACTCCAGTTGGGTTATGTGGAGGGGAAGTCTAAGTGGTCTAGGTTCCATGTTAACATGGGAACCCAGTTTCTTGTTCAATCACTCATCAACTTTATGCACTAATCCTGCTACACTTGCCTCCAAGTACATGCATTGTCCTAAGAGCATCAGGGTCCATCTCGTGCTCAACCATAGAAAATGGACCAACCTACAAGGATTCAACTTCGACCTACATACTGTCATATAGTCTTAAGGACTACATACCTAATGTGCACCATTCTTATCTGCCCCGTTCCTGTTTGTTATTTTTCTTTTTCCATATAACAGTCTATCTGTTCTTGTTGTTTCTTCTACTACCTTGTTGATATGACCCAGTCAGCACTGGCTGCCTAACACCGACAAGTCAAACCAAGCACGTGACCTCAGCACATGACCACTACCAACTGACTGCTAACAACACTGACCATTACTGACAATCGCCTTAACAACCAGGCTGACCTTGGACAATCCAGCCCTCCCTACAGCCCCTGACCGGCAGCCAATGATTGATCGTAACCACGTTACCGATGACCCAACAATCATAAAATTATTTTCACTTACAATTTTTCTTATTTGATCTACTTACAATTTTCTCATATTACTTACAATTTTTCTATTCAATAGCGGCTCCCAACATGCACTATCACATGCGACCGCTACACTTACTATCTCTTACCGGTTTCCCCTTTTATCATCTTACCTACCTATAAATACTGCCCTGTCAGTAGCTAAAAAACATTGAATCATACCAGAGTCTAGTCCCTGTTTCAGACTACACTTAAGATCTTGTTCTTGCTCTCGCTTCATTAACGGCTGATTTGGGTTTACCCAGTCCAGTCTCCTTTGGTTTCTGCACTCAGCTTGACAGTATTGTTAAACTTAGCACTCGTTGTCTTTGTTACATGCCATATGGGCACCCTTGCTTCACCTTCATCAAGCACCATACCAGTGCCCTTGTCTTGCCTTTGTTAACGCTAGCGCTTATGGCTAGCAACTCATATATTCCCGTTAACTCCTCCTACATTCCTTAATGACCTTTGCAGATCTCTCAACCCGCTCCAATTTGGTAGCAACACTAATGGCCACACTGTTATCTCTTATCGCTCTCTCTCACTTCCTTAACAACTCTGACCTCACAACTCCTTACCGAGTTTCTGGGACTTTGCTTGACTCCTCTCACACACATGTAACACTACTACTTGCTAGCTATCCCTATCTAGCTGGTCCTGTTGGTTGTTTCCTGCATTGCAGCCAGGTGGCAAGTCAGCGCATCATTTTGGAGCCCACCACGAGGGATTTTATAGCAAAATTCCACTGGAAACTCGCCTCCAGGCCAAAAACCGCTTATGTCTCATTACCAAAGCTTTGCTCCCCGTTATCCCTTTTGACATACCCCCTCCTTCGCCGTTAACACCCTTAATGACTCTGCCATGTAACCTTGAAGAGGAACTTGCTACCGCTAGGGAACTTCTCGACGTTAACAAACTCCTAGAGAACTTCCCAGGCCATCACATCGACAACTTCCTCGACGCACTGCTACTGCTGTTATCTCCCAATCCCTACTCCCCAGTCCAACCTACTACACCCTTACCAACACCCGTTAACCCTACTGCCATGGGTGATGCCTGTTGTAAGGGGACAACCCCTAGAGACCATCCTTTCCTTTTCCTATTCTTTTTCCCCTTCCTTTTCCCTTCTGTTTCCCTTTAGATACTATCTGTACATATTGTGTCCGCATTTCTGATCACCTGACCTTGCTCTCAAGGTCATCTGATCCCTTCCTGGTCATCTGACTTCTCCAGACCACCTGACATTGCCAGAGTCACCTGATGGTCATTACCAATCCATTCTCTGGCAATGTCCGAGTTTTTATCTTTTTATTCCCACAGTATTTTTCCAGTGGCTTCTGTGTATTATATAGTTGATTCCCACGCTTCTGGGGCCCCAGAAGCGTCCACAGCCTGGCATAGGGATTCCTCAGACTTATTCTCTTTGGATATCCCTCTGCCAGCTGTGTGACTTCCACAGCTCTCTGAGGTCACCCTTACACCTGTCTTTCCGGTCATATGCCACCCCACAATGACTCTACCACACCCAAGTGGGACAAGAGTTGCCCTCAAGAACTTGCCCAGTACTTCCGCGAGCTCGAATATCTCTTAGCGGACTGCACTGTTAACGACGATAACCAGAAAAAGGAGTACGCCGCTCAGTACATATTGTATGATACCGTGGAAACCTGGCTTGGCTTGCCAGAGTTTAGTGACCATACCTATGCTGAGTGGAAGATAGTGGTCTTTTGTTTATATCCCAGCACTGAGGAATCCACCTGTTACACCCTCCAGGATCTTGAGTGACTTGTTAACCAGACCTTCTCTGCCGGTATCACTACTCTCGGACACTTCTCAGATTACTATAGGGACTTCCAGCACCTGGCGCATTGGCTTCTGGCCAAAGGCAAAATCTACCAAAATGAGGAATGCCGTTTATTCCAGCAAGGCATACTGACTTTGTTATGGTCCAAACTCGTCTGCCATTTAGAAATCACCCTTCCTGATCATCACCCAGAGGACCCCTATGAGGTAGACCAAGTCTTTGAAGCTGCCAAATGGGTTCTTAAGGGTACCCACACAGCCACGACTTCGAAGAAACCAATGACCGCTAATGCTAAGACTCCGACTATTAACACCATTGCCCCCCTACCGACTACCATCATTCAAAAGGAACCTCTCGACATCGCCGCTGCCGCTGTCGTAAATGCTCTAGCATGCATGGAGGAAAAGATGGCCGCATTGGCTGCCAGTAACAGCTCTCAGTCCCGTGTCTCTCGACCTCCTAGCAACAACTGCCTCTTCTGCGGCAAAACCAGTCACACTATAGTACTGTCACAACCCCGCCATCTCCGGACCCTCCTACGCTGCCCCAACCCTGGCACACACCCCCCGCACCCCCCGCACACCTCCGGGACCACTGATGACCCCACAACACTGCAATGGCAACACCCACAGCCATCTCCGGACAAACCCCCAGGCATCACTGAACTCTGGCATCTCGGCGGACACGTCACCCTGAAGCTTCCCTGTCACTGGGCACATCTGGACCCCTGGCATCCCGGCCATCACATAACATTCCGCAACATTCCTCCTGCAAACTGTTGGCACGTCACCAGGCCACCTGCTTCTGTGGCATCAACGGATGCCACCAATACGTACCATAACCACCGACCCACCCAACGCAGGACCATTGCGACCCGCACCAACACGCCCCAACAACTGTCATGACCCCGAGGCTGAGAACCTGCCCCAGGACCTAACCAGAGGACAATCAGATGCTATGGTCCTGGGCCAGGACCCTGCCAGGTACTTAGCGGAAGGGTAGTACATAAACCATAGGGTAGCATACGAGTCAGGTAGTCTTGATATTAACCATAGTTCTCCATATTTCCATGTTCTCTGTCTCTGTCTCTATCTCAATCTCAATCTATCCTCTTTCCTCTCTCTCTCATCTTGTCTCTTGTCTCTTGTCTCTTGTCTCTGTGCCTCGTTTCTGTTCCATGACTCGTATCTCTATTCCATATCTCTCCTCCATTTCTCTATCTACTGTTCCATATCTCTTCCTCTCTATTTCTACTCTCTGTTCTGTGTCTCCTCTCATCCCCCA
>QGOB01000401.1:64886-131432 GCA_003313055.1 Termitomyces sp. MG145 | reverse complement strand
CCGTCGGCACGTCACAATGCCACCTGCTTCTGTGGCGCCGAGGGACGCCACCATTACACAGCATGGCTGCCAACCCGCCCAACACAAGCCCGCCGTAACCCGCGCCAGCACACCCGACCACTATCACGACCCCGGGGCTGGGAACCAGTCCGGGGACTTAGCCGGAGGAATCAGATGTCCTGGTCCCGGCTAGAATCCTACCTGGGACTTAGTGGAAGGGTAGTACATAAACCGTAGGATAGCATATGAGTGAGGTAGTCTTGATATTAACCGTAGTTCTCCATATTTCCATGTCTCTGTCTCTGCCTCTGTCTCTATCTCAATCTCAATCTATTCTCTTGCTTCTCTCTCTCTCTCCGGTTTCATCTCTCATCTCTCGTCTCTCGTCTCTTGTCTCCATGCCTCGTTCCGTTCCATGACTCATTTCTCCTTTCCGTTTTCTCTCTCCGTTTCCTTACCTGTCCCTCCTGCTCCCATACTCCCTTACCCGGAGCACTTTCTACTTTGCGCGTGTTACTACTCGTACCCCGGAGCGTCTGGACTTCCCCCGGACCACTCGTAGCTGTACCCGGAGCTTCCGCGAAGCCCCAGACTGTACTTAGCCTCCCAAGCTCGCCTAGTAAGGACTCACCAGTGTAGCTGAGCCCCCGTCATCAGCGGGACCTGACATATGCAAAGACTGCTGACCACTCATACTCTGCTACAAGCTCCAGGAGCTGCTCATTGTAAGTCCAGAGAGTGCATGTAGCCGAGGCATTGTTGACATGGAAGGCAAGAATGTTGAAGTATGTTTGAAGGGGGATTAGCACCAAGAATGGGGTCTTGTATTCTTTAGCTGCACGGTGGCTTACTTGAAACTGGTTTGTGGCGCTATTGAAGGTGTAAGCTGTCTCCTTATCACGGTTTGTGGGGTCAAGTTTATGGAGGTCTGCAGCCTTGAATTTGTGCGCAATGATTGCGGCAAGTGTGGCTGCTTCCATGTCGGGGAAAGAAGTGCGGAGGGAGAGAGGGGCAGCAAACGACACACCATTTGCTCCTACTGTGGCAATTGGGGGTACAAACAAGCCTGTGCTTGTGAGGGCTGCGGCCGGGGGATTTGTTGGGGCTGGTGTGGTGGGCTGCATGTCAATTTTTGCGATGAGCTGCGTCACCAGCGAGCGGAGTTGTACGTGAGAGTTCCAAATCTCTGCCACTTCTTCAGCCAAGAGGGCCAGCAGGCTCTGTTGACATGCGGGGAGGAGTCATGATGTGTGATGTACTGACGAAACAACCATCTGGTGCTCTAGGAGGCACTGAGGCTCTACTCCATACACTGGTTGGCAAGCAGGAATTTAGATTAGACTGTGATCTGGATCGAAAACGACGCATGACATATTGTGAGTGTCTAATCTAACGCAGCTGTGAGCACAGTGTGAGACAATGAGGTAGACATTGTCACGCTCACCAATATATAGTGTCTAGAACAATGAAAGAAGGGAAAAGGGTTGGCCAGACAATGAGGTAGCCATAATGTGATGTCTGTGAAGGGTTAGAAAGGTTGCAGAGATCTGATTGTCACCCGAATTAACCCTGGGCAACTCCCATCACATTGCCCACATTACCTAACGCCTTCAGTACCAAGCCTTGCTGTCCCTCCCAGCTGCAATACCACACAAAAAACCCCCATTCAACTTTGTCGAGCCTGAAACCATTGTCTGACACACCCAGGATGTGGAGGAAAGGAGAAAGAAAGCCAAAAAGAGAGGGAAATTGAGGATGCACGAGCACCAAGTCCGGAATAGACGAAATTTGTTGGGCAAAGAGAAACATGCCTGGCAACTGTGAGAAACCAAAGGGAAACATGCTGGCTAGCATGGTTCATGTGCTGGTGAAGGAGTATAAAGGGAGGAAGAAAGGAGGGGAAGAGCCAAGCAATCTTGCGTGGCTCCGAGTCCCCAAGGAGTGGATGTCTTAGGCCAACCTCAAAAGCTTCAATTGTTTGGAGTCTAAAATTTGATTATTTAATTGAACCTTTTTTTGATGGATTAAATGTAAGTTTTTCACCACAAAACAAATCAATAAAATTATATTATTGTCCTGGAAGTGTCCATTGAGTTGTTGAGATGCCCAACACAACTTATCTGCAAGCTGGAGTTTCAATTTGTATACAAATACAATAATCAAACTACTGGACTTTGCATCATCTGGAGTCCACCACGAGGGGCTTCTTTATAAAATATACACTCTTTGGACTTCTAAAAGGAATCCACCTGTAAAACTATACCATAAGTGTTGCTCTGCCTGGCTCTTGGCCTGGCACACCTAAGGTTACCACACTAAAGGTTAAAAACTCAATTGCATCAAGCAAGAGGGAAACTCATGCCAGTTCTAGTGGTGCAAAATCCTATTTGCCTGATTCTGACACTCTACTCAGAAAGCAATAATTTTGTGCTGTGAGTCAGTCAACTCAACAAAACTTGTGTCTAGTGATATTCAGTCTACTTCTCAGACCAACATCATGGATCAATCTATAAAATACAAAATGCCACTGCCTGATAGCAGGAATACCCCCAAGTTTGAACACAGTGAACCTGCAGAGGTTTGCTGGTTTTTGCAAAGGATGGAATCTTTGTTTGAGCATGCTGGTATTAAAGTTGCAAAAGAAAGAAAGAAGAGAATTCTGAAATCCACTAACTAACAGAGTTTGGGAGGTGAAAGATCAAACTCCAGGGATGGATGATCAAGTCCCTGGGTGTAAGGAGATGCTTATGTTGTGGGAATACTTCACACAAGGCAAGGTTAACTCAGAGACAAGCAAGTGAGGGCAAAGGTGAGTGAGCTAAGGAGTGGGCAAGAAAATGCAACAAGGCAAGCAGGAACCCAGGGAGATGGCAAGCAAGGCAGGGATGACACTAAGGAGCTTACAGTTGGCTTACTGTATAGACCAGGGAAGTGCTGTTATTGTTAGGTTGAAGAGTATTCTACTCTGTCAACCTGCTTATATACATACATCAATGGCTTACTAATGCTAGTGTGGTAAGTGGCCTGAGTGACTAAGCAAAGATAATCAACAATATGTAAGCAGAGAAATAGAGTCCAATTACTATATGAGGTGATGACTAATATCTGTGGAAGGGTGCAGGGCTAGGCAGCCAGTCAGTCCATGATGCTAGAATAAGATGCAATATGTACAACTAAGACCATATAAAGTTGGCAATCCAATAAGATATCGGATGTCCCCTTACACTGGAATTCAGTGATTGAGCCCAGGAGACCAGTGAGCAAGGGAATGTGGATCCCTGGAGATGCCCCAGAGCTGATCTCCATGGGAGGTGTAAGGGTGACCTCAGAGAGCTGTGGAACTCACACAACTGGCAGAGGGATATCCAAAGTTGTATTAGCATGTACAGGGCTAGCTACTCACCTGGCAGAGGGATATCCAAAGAGAATAAGTCTGAGGAGTCCCTATGCCAGGATGTGGACGCTTCTGGGGCCCCATAGCATGGGAATCAACTGTATAGTACACATAAGCCACTGAAAAAGGAGTGTGGGAATAAAAGATGAAAAACTCGGACATTGCCAGAGAATGGATTGGTAATGTCCATCAGATGAGTCTGGCAAGTCAGGTGGTCAGAAAAGGGTCAGATGACCAGGGAGAGATTAGATGACCTTGAGAACAATGTCAGGTGATCAGAAATGCAGACACAATATGTACAGAGAATATTTAAAGGGGAGAAGAAGAGAAAAGAAAGGGGAAAAAGAAAAGGAGAAAGGAGGGACTGGTCCTGTGAATTGTCCCCTTACAGAAATGGTCCTGTGGATTGTCCCTTTATAGGGGTCCCCATGGACATCAATGCTGCTTGGAGGAGGGGAGGAGTCCCTGCCTCCACATGCCACTGATGTGGAAAGCTTGTTCACTGGGCCTGCAATTGCCCAGAAGGGCTCAACATCTGCTACCTATCCATCAATGAGTGGGATGCACTCATCATGGAGCTCTTGGCAACCAAGGATGTGGCAGGTGCGCCCTTCCCAGAGGTGGCAGATAGGGTGTCAGAGGCTGAGGAAGAGGATATGCCAAAAGATTTTCAGCATTGCAGTGGATGGACTATATGCCTCCACTGCTCAGCTCCAACTGTTTTGCATGTATTTCTGTAGAACCCTCAAATATAACTCCTGTTGTTGATTCTTTGGTATGCAGACCTGTTGAGACCTTCAGAGACATAGTACCTCCTCTTCCTCCGGCACCTGCTGAACCTCCCCCTCCTCTCCAAGCATGCATCCCTAGTTGGGAGCGGCGACTTCCATCTCAATACGTTGTGGCCTCTATTTCATCTGCTACCTCTCTCTCCCTTGAAGTAGAGCTAGAGACTACCAACATGCAGCATATACAGCATGTCTAGGCTCTGCTAGATAGTGGAGCCACCAGACTCTTCATGGATGCCGTATTTGTTGAGCAGCATCAGCTGACCACCCAACCATTGACCCAACCTATCCCTGTATACAACATTGATGGTACTCTCAACAAAGCTGGCTCTATCCGGTGTGTGATGGAGTGCATCCTCTGCTATTGCAACCATGCAGAGCGGGCAGTGTTTGCTGTTACCAGTCTTGGGAAGCAGGACGTGATTCTAGGTTTCACTTGGCTGCGTCTGCATAATCTGGATATTGACTGGTCTATAGAGGAAGTCAAAATGAGTCGGTGTCCACATCAGTGCTCCACATGTGTGGAGGAAGCCAGACCAGAGCGTTGTGCCTGTGTCCAGGAGCAAGCTGCAGTCTGAGCCTGTCGATGGGGTCCCCTGCCCTACCCTGACATAGACCTGTTGGACTCTCTTCCCTTAGCATTCCCTTGTAAGGAAGCCCCTCACAAGGATGCTCCAGGACCAAGAGGAGACCCCAAATTGGAACAGGCTAATGGTAGTGACTTGCAGGGAAATCTGGAGCCTGACACTCCAGATGAAGTCATTGAGGAAGGCAATCAGATCCTGGCAGCCTTACCACTCCAACCACCAGACACTGCTGAGATCCATGCCAGTCAGACCACATCGCAGTGTTTGGCAGAGGCCTTCACCTGGAACATGCAGCCAAAGTCCTTCTAAGATGCCATACTGGACTACCTCCATGACTTTGAGGATGTATTCTCCAAGACCTCCTTTGACTTCCTCCCAGAGCACAAGCAGCGGGATCATGCCATTGAGTTAGTCTCTAATGCAGAGCCCTCAAACTGCAAGGTCTATCCACTTGTGCCAAAGGAGCAGGACAAGCTCAATGCCTTCCTCCAGGAGAACCTTGAGTCCAGTAGAATTTGCCCTTCCAAGTTGCCCATGGCCTCTTCCATCTTCTTCATCAAGAAAAAAGACGGCTCCCTTTGGCTGGTGCAGGATTATCGGGTGTTGAATGCCATCACCATCAAGAATTGCTACCCCCTCCCCCTCATCTCTGAGCTTGTCAATAATCTCCATAGCACATAGTATTTCACTAAGTTAGATGTCCACTGGGGCTATAACAATGTATGCATTAAGGAAGGAGATGAGTGGAAGGCAGTGTTCTGAACAAACTGAGGGTTGTTTGAACTGCTGGTCATGTTCTTTGGCCTCACCAATAGCCCTGCTACATTCCAGACCATGATAAATGACATCTTCTATGATCTTGTTACGAAGGGAGTAGTGTGTGTGTATCTTAATGGCATCCTCATCTTCACCAAGACCCTGGAAGAGCACTGCTGCATTGTACGATTGGTTCTGGAATGACTCCGCCAACACCAGCTCTACCTCAAACCTGAGAAGTGCAAGTTTGAGCAGACCTAAGTGGAATACCTTGGACTCATCATCTTGCATGGAACAGCAGAGATGGACCTGGTGAAGGTAGTTGGAGTGGCAGACTGGCTAGCACCCCAGAACAAGAAGGAGGTTTAATCCTTCCTAAGTCTCATTAACTTCTACTGGTGGTTCATCCAGGAGCTTCTCACATCATGCTTGCCCTCTCTTTGACCTGACTTCAAAAGACCAGCCTTGGCAGTGGACAGATGCTCAACAGACAGCCTTTGAGACCCTAAAATGTGCAGTGACCTTCTAACTGGTTCTCATCTCCTCTGACAACAACCTGCCATTCCATATGGAGGTGGACAGCTCAGACTTTGCAACCAGAGCTGTCTTCTCCCAACAGTCCAAGGAGGATGGGAAGTGGCACCCCATTGCATTCTACTCCAAGAGTCTCAATGCTGTGGAGCATGATTATGAGATTCATGACAAGGAAATGCTGGCAATCATCTGTTCTTTGGAAGAGTGGCATCATTTCCTAGAAGGGGCCCAACATCAGTTTGAAGTCTGGATGGATCACAAGAACCTAAAGTACTTCCGCACAGCAAAAAAGCTCAACTGACAACAGGCCCGCTGGTCCCTCTACCTGGCCAACTTTGACTTCACACTTCACCACAGGCCAAGTCAGAGTATGGGTAAACTGGATGCATTATCACGCCGGAAAGACCATGGGACTGGAGCAGATGACAATGACAATATTGTCCTGCTCAGGCCAGAGCTGTTTGTAATTTGGGCACTTGAGGGTTTGGTGATCCAGGATGAAGAGGTATCCATCCTAGCAGACATTCAGAAGGGCAATCAAGAGGGGCTCCATAAGGATGTGGTGGCTAGGGCTGTGGCAATGCTCAAGGCAGGTCAACAGATGGGGACTCATTCTGTCCACAGTCAGAAGTGGCAGTTGGACCAGGGAATTCTCACCTTCCAGGGATGCATCTACATGCCAAATGAACTGGAGCTGAGGCAATGGATTGTGGAGCAGCACCATGATTCTAAGGTCGCAGGACATCCTGGATGCTGAAAAACTCTAGAGCTGGTATCACATAACTACTGGTGGCCCCAGATATCATGCTATATTGGAACCTACACCAGTACCTGTGACATGTGCCTCAGGACCAAGCCCTCCCATCAGGCACCCATGGGCAAGCTGCACTCTCTTCCCATTCCCGAAGACAGGTGGAGCATAGTCTTGGTCGACTTTATCTCGGAGCTACCAAATGCGCATGGTTACGATGCTATTATGGTTGTTGTAGACAGTGTTAGGAAGAGAGCACATTTCATCCTCACCACTACCACCTGCTCTGCCCTGGGCACTGCAAACCTATACCACAAGAATGTCTGGAAGCTCCATGGCCTCTCTGATGCCTTTGTGTCCAATTGGAGTCCTCAGTTCATTGCCAAATTCACTAGGGAGCTGTACCAGCTGCTGGGAATCAAACTTCAGGCCTCTACCACATATCACCCTCAGTTGGATGGCCAGACAGAGTGTGTCAACCAAGAGTTGGAACAGTACCTCTAGATCTTCTGCAGCAAGCAGCAGGATGACTGGGATGAACTCCTCCCAGATACAGAATTCCAGTACAACAACCATGTGCACTCTGCAACCCAAGCCACCCCCTTCTTGCTAAACACTAGGTGCAACCCTCATATGGGCTTTGAACCACATCAATGTCCCTCACAGAATGAGTCAGTCAATGAGTTTGTGAACTGCATGAAGGAAGCACAGGAGGAGGCAAGGGCAGCCCTAGCCAAGGCCAAGGATGACATGGCCCAGTACTACAACCAGCGCCGGACCCCAGCACTGGAATACCTCCTAGGAGATAAGGTCTATCTGGATGTGGAGGACATTCAAACCATGCGCCCATCCAAGAAACTTTCTCACAGGTTCCTGGGCCTGTATGTGGTCAAACATGCTGTGGGTCGTCTTTCATACCGTCTGCGCTTACCCCATGCAATGTGCAGGATTCATTCCAGTCTTTCATGTGGTCAAACTCTGCCCAGCAATTGCCAATCCTATCCCAGGCTGGCAAGTGGATCCCCTGCCACTGCCGGTAATTGTGGACAATGAGGAGCACTATAAGGTTGAAGCAATCCTAGATAGTTGCATCTTTCATTGCAAGCTCCAATACTGGGTCAAGTGGAAGGGCTATGGATACGAGGATGCTTCCTGGGAACTAGTGGAGGGTGTTAGGGCCCCCATCTGAGTGAAGGAATTATATGACCAGCACCCAGATGCCTCCAGGCTTGTGCAAGGACTGTACACTCTATCACCAATGCTCTTCCAGTCAGCATAGTGTGCATCAAGGCACTGCAACCTAGAGGGGGGGTGATGTAAGGGGACAATCCACAAGACCATTCCCTTCTTTCTCCTTTCCTTTTTTCCCTTCCTTTTCTCTTCTTCTTCCCTTTAGATATTCTCTATACATATTATGTCCGCATTTCTGATCACCTGACATTGTTCTCAAGGTCATATGATCCCTTCCTGGTCATCTGACCCTTTTCTGATCACCTGACTTGCCAGAGTCACCTGATGGACATTACCAATCCATTTTCTGGCAATGTCCGAGTTTTCCATCTTTTATTCCCACACTCCTTTTTCAGTGGCTTATGTGTACTATACAGTTGATTCCCATGCTTCTGGGGCCCCAGAAGCATCCACATCCTGGCATAGGGACTCCTCAGACTTATTCTCTTTGGATATCCCTCTGCTAGATGAGTAGCTAGCCCTGTACACTGTAGCCACTTGCTAATACAACTTTGGATATCCCTCTGCCAGTTGTGTGAGTTTCACAGCTCTCTGAGGTCACCCTTACAACTGCTACCAAATTTCCCTTAATGACAATGACTGCTGCTGACAATTACCTTAACAACAATACTGACTTTAGACAATCAGGCCCTCTCCATGGCCCCTGCATGACAACCAACAATCAATCATGCCAGCAGTCCTATTCAACAGCCTACCAATCATTGTTTATTCTCTTTTCTTTTTCTATTCAGTAGCCTAGCAGCCCCACTTATCCATTATCACATGCAACCAATGCTTACTATTACTTACCAGTTTCCTCTTTTTTGCTACATCCTATGTACCTATAAATACTGCCCTGTCAGTAGCCAAAAAGATAATAGGATTGTACCAGAGTCTAGTCTCTGCTTCAGACCATGCTTTAGATCTCTTTTTGCCCTTGCTTTGCTAATGGCTGATTTGGGTTTCCCCAATCCAGTCTCCTTCTCTCCCTTATCTTTAGGCCTAACAACATTGTTAAGTCTAACCCTTGTTTGTCTTTGTTAAGCACTATTTGGACACCCTAGTTTTAACCTCATTAACGCTAGCACCTACAGCTAGCAACTCATACATTTTTGTTTAAACTCATCCTTTACTCCTTTATGACCTTCTAGGTCTTTTGACTTTACAGATTTTACCTCCCACTACAAACTGGTAGCAATATTAGCAACTGTACTGATAAAATGTCCCCTGTTTACCACTGCTATTTCCTTACCAACTGTGACCACATCTTCTTAACAAGTTCTCCAGGACTTTTGCTAACTTTCCTCACACACACATAATGCTACTATTTGCTAGCTCCCCTATCTGGCTGGTCTTGTTGGTTGTTTCCTACATAGCAGCTAGGCAGCAAAGCAGCACATCAATGTCCTAACATGGCAGATGCATGTATGGGAGGAGGGATAGGCAACCAGTTCCTATTATCCTTTGGGAGGCAGTTTACTATGGCCTCCACATCAATTTCAAGGACACAACACATTGTCTGGTCCCTATGCATTGTGTGAGAAAAGAAAGAGATCATATGGAACTCCTACAACAAGAGAGCTGCATGATTGTGCTCTTGCATCTGTATGAAGGGATCTGCCCTTCAGAATCACACAAACAAGCAACCTTAGTTGCTCTGGGTTCATGGGCATACCACAAGGGGCCCAGGAGTAAAGCTTAGAGTAGGAATGGGATATGTACACTATCCTAGCCATCTCATAGAAGCAAGCAATTTTTGCTTCCTTGCTGACATATACCACATTGGTAATTGGTGACTAATAATAGTTAGGGTGCAGCATGCCCCTAAAATTGTTCTGGTGCTCCCAGCACCCTTGGATGTGAATGGTGTCCCAGCCATCTGGAAGCAGGATGTTGCAGGCATACCTTTCTCCAAGGTGATAGATAAGACATTGGAGGATGGAGAGGAGGATGTGCTGGAGGATTTTTAGCATCGCAGTGGATGGACCATATGCCTCCACTGCCTAGCTCTAACTGCTTTGCATGTTTGCCCATAGAATCTTTTGATACAGTTCCTTCTTTTGATTCTTCTACATGCAAACCGGTTGAGACCTCTGCAGCCTGTACTACCCCCTCTTCCTTCTACACCAGCCAAAGCTCATCCTTCTCCCCAAGTGCACCTTCCCAGCTGGGAACGCCGTCTTCCATGCAAATACACAGTGGCTTCCATCCCATCAGCTACCTCCCTCTCTCTGGAGGTAGAGATAGAGACTATGAATACACAGGGTACACAGCAAGTCCAGGCTCTTCTGGATAGTGGGGCCACTGGACTCTTCATGGATGTTGCGTTTGTCGAGAGGCATCAGCTGACCACCCAACCATTGACCCAACCCATTCCAGTATACAACATTGACGGTACCCTCAATGAAGCTGGCTCTATCTGGTGTGTGACAGAGTGTATCCTCCGCTATCCTAACCATGCAGAACGGGCAGTGTTTGCTGTCACTAGTCTAGGGAAGCAGGATATCATCCTAGGCTACACCTGGCTGCGCCTGCATAACCTGGATATTGACTGGTCTACTGGGGAAGTCAAAATGAGTCAATGTCCACGTCAATGCTCTACCTGTGTGGAGGAAGCCTAATCAGAACGTCGTGTGCATGCCCAAGAGCAAGCCTCAGTCTGAGCCTGCCGATGGGGTCCCTTGCCCTACTCTGACCTAGACCTGTTGGACCCTCCTCCCTTAGCATTCCCTTGTAAGGAGTCCCCTCACAAGGAGACCTCAAACCGGAATAAGCTGGCAGTAGCAGCCTACAAGGAACTCCAGAGCCTGACACTCCTGACGAAGTCATTGAGGAGGGTGACCAGATCCTTGCTGCCTTGCCACCCCAATCATTGGACATTGCAGAGGTCCATGCCAGTTAGACCACGTCGCAGCATTTGGCAGAGGCCTTCATCTGGAACGTGCAACCAAAGTTCTTCTGAGATGCCGTACCGGACTACCTTCATGACTTTGAAGATGTGTTCTCCAAGACCTCCTTTGACTCCCTCCCAAAGAGCAAGCAGTGGGATCATGCCATAGAGTTAGTTCCTGATGCAGAGCCCTCAAACTGCAAGGTCTACCCACTTGCGCCAAAGGAGCAGGATGAGCTGGACGCCTTCCTCCAGGAGAACCTCGAGTCTGGTAGAATTTGCCCTTCCAAGTTGCCCATGGCCTCCCCCGTCTTCTTCATCAAAAAGAAGGATGGCTCCCTCCGACTGGTGCAGGACTATTATGTGCTGAACGCCCTCACTATCAAGAATTGCTACCCCCTCCTCCTCATCTCTGAGCTCATCAATAACGTCCGAGATGCATGGTATTTCACCAAGTTAGATGTCCACTGGGGCTATAACAACGTGCGCATCAAGGAAGGAGATGAGTGGAAGGCCGCATTCTGGACAAATCACAGGCTGTTTGAACTGCTGGTCAAGTTCTTTGGTCTCACCAATAGCCCAGCTACATTCCAGACCATGATGAATGACATCTTCCGTGACCTCATTGCAGAAGGAGTGATGTGCGTGTACCTCAATGACATCCTCATCTTTACCAAGACCCGAGAGGAGCACCACTGCATTGTATGCTTGGTTCTGGAACGACTCTGCCAACACCAGCTCTATCTCAAACCTGAGAAGTGCGAGTTTGAGCAGACCCAAGTGGAATACCTTGGACTCATCATCTTGCACAGAACAGCAGAGATGGACCCAGTGAAGGTAGCTGGAGTAGCAGACTGGCCAGCACCTCAGAACAAGAAGGAGGTCCAATCTTTCCTAGGGTTCACCAACTTCTACCGGTGGTTCATCCAGGACTTCTCTCATCATGCCCACCCTCTCTTTGACCTGACTTCAAAGGACCAGCCTTGGCAGTGGACAGACGCTCAGCAAACAGCCTTTGAGACTCTGAAACATGCAGTGACCTCCCAACCAGTTCTCATCTCCCCAGATGACAGCCTGCCATTCTGTGTAGAGGCAGACAGCTCAGACTTTGCCACTGGAGCTGTCCTCTCCTAGCAGTCTAAGGAGGATGGGAAATGGCACCCCATTGCGTTCTATTACAAGAGTCTCAATGCTGTGGAGCGTAACTACGAGATCCATGACAAAGAGATGCTGGCAATCATCCATTCCTTTAAAGAGTGGTGTCATTTCTTAGAAGGGGCCTAGCATCAGTTTGAGGTCTGGATGGATCACAAGAACCTAGAGTACTTCTGCACTGCAAAAAAGCTCAACTGATGACAGGCCCACTGGTCCCTCTATCTGGCAAAGTTTGACTTCACACTTCATCACAGGCCAGGTTGGAGTATGGGTAAGCCAGACGCATTGTCGCATTGGGCAGACTATGGGACTGGAGCAGGAGACAATGACAATATTGTCCTGCTTAGGCCAGAGCTGTTTGTGATTTGGGCACTTGAAGGTCTGACAATCCAGGGTGAAGAGGTATCCATTCTGGCAGATATATGGAAGAGCAACCAAGAAGGACTCCATGAGGATGTGGTAGCTAAAGCAGCAGCAATGCTCAAGGCAGGCCAACAGACAGGAACCCATTCCATTCACAGTCAGGAGTGGTGATTGGACCAAGGGATCCTAACATTCCGAGGATGCATCTATGTGCCAAATGACCTGGAATTGAGACGGTGGATTGTACAGCAGCACCATGATTCCAAGGTGGCAGGGCACCCAGGACACTGGAAGACTCTGGAACTGGTGTTGCATGGCCCCAGATGTCATGCTATATTGGTGCCTACACCAGCATTTGTAACATGTGCCTTAGAACCAAGCCCTCCCATCAGGTGCCAATGGGTGAGCTGCACCCTCTTCCTGTTCCTGAAGAAAGGTGGAGCGTTGATGCGCTGACTTGCCGCCTAGCTGCCATGCAGGAAAAAAACCAACAAGACCAGCTAGATAGAGATAGCTAGCAAGTAGTAGCATTACATATGTGTGAGAGGAGTCAAGCAAAGTCCCAGAAACTCAGTAAGGAGTTGTGAGGTCAGAGTCATTAAGGAAGAGGGAGAGAGTGGTAAGAGATAACGGTGCAGCTGTTAGTGTTGCTACTGAATCGCAGCGGGTTGAGAGATCTGCAAAGACCAGGAATGTTGTTAAGGAATTTAAGAGGAGTTAATGGAAATATACGAGTCGCTAGCTGTAAGCGCTAGCGTTAATGAAGGCGAGACAAGGGTACCCATATGGTGCTTGACAAAGATGAGGCAAGAGCGCTCATATGGCACGTAATGAAGACGACGAGTGCTAAGTTTAACAGTACCATTAAGCTGAGCGCAGAAACTGAATGAAACTGGACTTGGTAAACCCAAATCAGCTGTTAAGGAAGCGAGAGCGTGAACGAGATCTTAAGTGTAGTCTGAAATGGGGACTAGACTCTGGTATGATTCGATGATCTTTAGCTACTGACAGGGCAGTATTTATAGGTAGGTAAGTCAATAAAAGGGGAAACTGGTAAGAGATAGTAAGTATAGTGGTTGCATGTGATAGTGCATGTCAGAGGCTGCTATTGAATAGGAAAATTGTAAGTAATATGAGAAAATTGTAAGTAGATCGAGAGTGAAAATTGTAAGAGAAAAATGTAAATGAAAATAAGTTTACAATTGTTGGGTCATTGGTAACGCGGATACGATTGATTGTTGGCTGCCGGTTGGGGGCCGTAGAAAGGGCTGGATTGTCCAAGGTCAGCCTGGTTGTTAAGGCAATTGTCAGTAACAGTCAGTCGTTAGCAGTCAGTCGTTAGCAGTCACATGCTGAGGTCACATGCTTGGTTTGACTTGTCGGTGTTGGGCAGCCAGGGCTGACTGGGTCGTATCAGTGTGGTCTCAGTGGACTTCACAGAACTGCCAGATGCGCATGGCTATGATGCCATCATGGTGGTTGTGGACAGCATAGGAAAGAGAGCACACTTCATCCCCACCACTATCACCTGCTCTGCACTGGGTGCTGCCAACCTGTACCACAAAAATGTCTGGAAGTTGCATGGCCTCTCCGATGCCTTTGTGTCAGATCAAGGTCCCCAGTTCATTGCAGAATTCACCAGGGAACTGTACTGCCTGTTGGGGATCAAGCTTCAGGCCTCCACTGCATATCACCCCCAGTCAGATGGCCAGACAGAGCGTGTCAACCAGGAGCTAGAACAGTACCTCCGGATTTTCTGCAGCAAATGGCAAGATGACTGGGATGAGCTGCTCCCAGATGCCAAGTTCCAGTACAACAACCATGTGCACTCCGCAACACAGACCACACCCTTCCTGCTCAACACTGGATGTAATCCATGCATGGGCTTTGAACCACACCAGCGCCCCTCTCAGAACGAGTCGGTAAACAAATTTGCGAGCCGCATGAAACAGGCTCAAGAGGAGGCAAGGGCAGCTCTAGCGAAGGCCAAAGATGACATGGCCCGTTACTATAACCAGCGGCAGACTCCTGCACCAGAATATATGCCTGAAGACAAGGTCTACTTGGATGCCAAAGACATCCATGCACCTGTCCAAGAAGCTCTCTCACAAGTTCCTGGGCCCTTATACAGTGGAGCATGCAGTGAGACGTTTAGCATACCGTCTGTGGCTACCCCAGGCAATGCATGGTATTCATCCAGTATTCCATGTTGTCAAACTCCGGCCTGCAGTTGCAGATCCAATCCCAGGTTGGTGAGCGGACTCCCTGCCACCACCAATAATTGTGGACAATGAAGAGCACTATGAAGTCGAGGCTATCCTAGACAGCCGCATTTTCCACCACAAGCTCCAGTATTGGGTGAAGTGGAAAGGTTTTGGCTATGAGAACTCTTTCTGGAAACCTGCCGAGGGTGTCAGGGCCCCCCTCCGAGTAAAGGAATTCTATGACAGGCACCCAAATGCCCTCAAACTGATTCGGGGCCTCTACACTCTGTCACCAACACTGTTCCAGTCAGCATGGCATGCATTGAGGTGCTGCAAGCCAGAGGAGGGGTGATGTAAGGGGACATCCCTTCTTGAGCCCATTCCCTCTTGTCTCCTTTCTCCTGTTTCCTTTCCTTTTTCCCCTTCCTTTTCTCTTCTTCTCCCCTTTAGATATTCTCTGTACATATTGTGTCTGCATTTCTGATCACCTGACATTGTTCTCAAGGTCATCTAATCTCTTCCTGGTCATCTGACCCTTTTCTGACCACCTGACTTGCCAGAGTCACCTGATGGACATTACCAATCCATTCTCTGGCAATGTCCGAGTTTTTCATCTTTTATTCCCACACTCCTTTTTCAGTGGCTTATGTGTACTATACAGTTGATTCCCATGCTTCTGGGGCCCCAGAAGCATCCACATCCTAGCATAGGGACTCCTCAGACTTATTCTCTTTGGATATCCCTCTGCCAGGTGAGTAGCTAGCCCTGTACACTGTAGCCACTTGCTAATACATCTTTGGATATCCCTCTGCCAGTTGTGTGAGTCCCACAGCTCTCTGAGGTCGCCCTTACATTGCTAGGATGCTGGAAACTAGTTGTGGAGACAGATGCCAAGTACTTGAAGGGCATGTTAAGTAACCCAGGTATAGGTCCCAATGCCACAATTATGTGGTGGGTAGAAGAGGTACTTATGTACCATTTTACATTGCGCTATGTGCCTGGAAAAACCTTCAGTATGGATGGGTTGTCCAGAAGAGTGAAGCAGCCTGATGATGAGGAGTATGGAGAAGTCAACTCTGACCTAGTAGACAATTCCAAGAACATGGAATTTGAGTATCCTGACCAACTCAACAATGAGAAGGGATGGCAAGCTCAATTACCACTGGACTTGAGAGAGTTTGCAGAAGAGATTGATACGAGAGGAGGAATACTTGGTGGCACAAACTATAGAAGACTTTGATAAAGAATTACAACAAGCAAGGGAGAGGGAGGAGGAGTTGAGAAAGGCAGTGGCCTAGCAAAAACAAAGTGGAGAAGTAAGGCTAGATCCAGTAACAGTACTAGCTTTATCCATTCCTTTGCTACTTGAAGACAACACAAGTGAAGACTATCAGGAGGAGAGAAGGACAGAGAAGGCTAGAAAGATGGATGAGTTATTAGGGCCAGTCCAGACTTGGCTATGCCAACCTAGAGTACCACCCTCTGACTTATTAGGCTGGAAGTGGGAGCAGTTTCTGAGATATTCCAGGCAGTTTTTCTTTGATCTCAAGGGAAGACTGTATAGGAGGCAAGAACACGGAAAACATGCACTAGTAGTAGCAAAAGGCAGGAGGATGTACATGTTGCGAGCAGCACATAATGCCTTGGGACATAGAGGAGCCTTTGCAACTAAGGCACTCATTGAGGAAAGGTTTTGGTGGCCTGACCTAGAGGGGGATGTCAAGTGGTATGTTGGGACTTGTCATACATGTCAAGTACAATAGAAAACTGTGATATTCAGAGAGCCTACAGTATCCTATACACCAAGTATATTTGAAAAGATACATCTAGATACTATGCATATGACACCTGCCTCTAATGGGTGTAAGTACATTGTGCATGGAAGATGTGCTTTATCTACTTGGATGGAAGGGCAACCTTTAAGGAAAGACAATCACAAGCTCATAAGACAATGGTTGTTTGAAGAAGTCATCTGCATGTGGGGCTGTATAAGCACTATTGTTACCAATAATGCAGGACAGTTCACCAAGGATAATGCAATTGTTAGAATAGAAGTATGGGATCAAGGGCATTAGGATTGCAGCATATAATTCACGTGCTAATGGGAGGATAGAGAGACCACATTGGGATGTTAGACAGGCCTTGTACAAAGCCTGTGATGACAAAACCAAATGGTATTAGTACTTTTGGCATGTTATGTGGGTAGATAGAATAACTATCAGAAAGCGGTTTGGGTGTTCACCTTTCTTCATGGTAACAGGAGCACATCCAATACTACCCCTAGACTTGCTAAAAGCAACTTGGCTTGTAGAATGGCCAGATGGACCACTCACAACTGAGGAGCTCATTGGGTTGAGAGTGCAGGCACTAGCTAAGCACTATCAACATGTAGAAGCAATGAGGACCAAGCTTAGTAAAGAAAAGATAAGATGGGCAGAGGAATACACTCAGGAACATGAGAAGAGTATCAAACTATATTAGTTCAAACCCAAGGACTTGGTATTAGTATGGAACATGATTGCAGCAAAGTCACTAAGTGGAAAAATGGAAGCAAGGTATTGGGGGCCCATGGTGGTGTTAGCAAGGACAAAAGGAGGGAACTATCTAGTTGCAGAATTAGATGGATCAGTATGGCAGGAAAAGGTGGCAGCTTTTAGGGTCTTACCTTACAAAGCTAGACAGAGTATAACGTTGCCAGGGGATGTTAAGGATTGGATAGATATCCATCCTGAAAAGTTGAGAGAACTCATGGAGGAAAACAATTCATTAGACAATGAGGTATATCTAAAAGATGTGCACCTCAATGGAATGGATTTGGTGGATGAGGAGGTGTAGGATGCATGGAGGATGGAGGATGGCAGACATCATACAAGCATAACAGATCAAATGTTTAAATGTCAAAAAACTCTGTCTGCTAACTTGGATGAATACTTTAAAATGGTCAATAGCATTTTGGAAATGTTGAAATTTAAGTGTTTTAAAGACTGAGGACAGTCTTAATTAGGGGAGGGAGAGATGATATGACTCTATGTCTAAAGTCATAAGTCCTGGTTAAAACAAACCATACTATGTGCTGAAAACTGTAGGCATAACAGGCAGACAACTCCTTGGAAACCGGAAAACATGGGAACACTTAAATAATTCACATTGCTGAAGGGTTAATAAAATAATAGAGTATTCTGACAAGCAGAAGGACAAAAAATAGGCAATTAAAATATCAATTATTATTCCTGGAATAGTGGACATAGCAGATCTCTGTCAGATATCTCTAATCAAGAGATAATCAAAGAATCTGACATCTTACTCCATAGAATAAAAAGATAGGAAGGTTTGAAATATCAAATCATCAAAAATAGGCAATTAGTGGATAAAGGCTTGGTGGTTCCCAGGGAGTGAATTGCTTAGGCTGGAGTTTGTTGAGAAACCTCTACTTTAGTTTTCAGACTTATAGTCAGGAAACTAGTATATATATATCAATACAAAAACTTGTTGCTTTAGAATGGTTTAGTGTGATTTACTACCAAGCCCTAAAACTAACTTTGCTTTAGCCAAGTACTACACCATCTTTGGATACATTCTGGAGCTAATGCCAGAGCTTCCTACATGAGAGCATTTGCTCTCATTGCTGCTCACTCACAGCTCTATGCAGAGGCTGTGGAAGACTACAACCATGAAAGTTTGATGACCTTACAGTCCATCAATAATTACACATTCTCATTGCACAGGCTCCATGTAGAGCCTGCTCAATTTGGCAAAACAGAGGTCCTGTGGCACCTCCTGGCCAATTGCATCCCATGTATGTGGATAGACCATGCATATACCTATGGTATATGCTACTTGGATTACCACTGGTCTGGCAGTAGTCTACACATAGACATGTTTCTTTATGTTGATGATGATTGTTTGGCCCAGTTGAAATGCTATGACATTTCTGAAGTGCTGCCAGGCTATGATGGGTAGTATTATCCCACCCTCAACAACTGAGAATGCATGTGCATTCTTATTCAGCTGTTAGAAGCTTGCATGCTTGCACCACTTGTTGATTGTGAGTGGCTATGCTATGGCAAAGATGCCAGGTTCCATTACCTGGCCAATTGACTCAAGGCTGCAATCAACACAGCTGTAATGCAACCACTGGTGGTAATGACTACCAGTGCAATCAATCCTCCTGTAGGGCTCATGTGTTCCTATTTGTGTCTCATTTGGAGCAGGAGTTCAAACAACAGGACTCCCCCAATGACTCATCATTGTCTCAGGATGCAGCTTCCTAGGAGGGCTCACCTGCTCTCCCCATGTCCCCTGCTATGGAAGGCACTACTGCTTCTGTAGCAGACTTACCTGCCCCACCTGGCAATATGGCACCCAGCAAGACTGCAGCCAATGCTGCTGCCTCTGAAACTGTGGCTTCAGCAATAGTGTCAACTAACACTGGAGCCTCTGCCACTACAGCCAATGCTGTGGTGCACTGAGCCAGGAGATTTAGGGAGCCAATGCATGTCAAGGGAACATAAGTTCCCTCAAGGGTCAATTAATGCTAATCACTATCATTCTTGGCTCAACATATTCAGACTGTAGGATTGTCAATCCTACACAAATTGTTGCTATAGGTCACTATTCACATGCCATATTGCTTTATGGGTGGGATGCTAGTTCCCACCCCAAACTTGCTTGCATTAGATTGTACCTTTCAGTCTGAGACCTTGAAGGTCTCAAGAGGGAGAAGTGTAATGAGGATGCTTGTTACTGACATCCTTTTTATATTAATTAATTCTTTTATGAATTACATAATTACTTATATGTACATCATTTAAGGTTACTCTTACATAACCTTAAGCTTTCTCTTTTGCACACCATAGGCAGACCCAATAGACAGGTTCTGACTTACAGCTCATGCATGTAAGGCTCTGTAGTGTGAAGTGTTACAACCAAGGAATCATAGAGATGAAACTTACACTAGAAAGAAGAGGCACTATAGTAAACCTTGACATGATACAGTGGGCCCTACATGACATCAAAAAAGAAGGCTCAACAGATGAAAGAATTTGGATGTCATCAAAGGACAAGGCCTTATCAAGGGAAGCAAGAGCTTTCTTATGCAAGGTAATGCATAATGTATACAAGGTAGAAAAACACTGGAAAAACATACCAAACTTCACAAGGAAGCACTGTGTATAGAATGTGAAAATGTCATGGAAACTATGGAACACATCCTCACTAAATGTGAAGCTTCAGGGCAGGCCACAATATGGGAGATGACTAGACTCCTCCACAAAAAAAAATATTCCCTTTGAGAAACCCTCACTAGGAGCCCAACTAGGATGCATGGATATGAGACTGGATTGTTAGACAGAGCAATGCTGCCAGTGCTGTCTAAGTATATGATGATGGTGGCTGTAGGTTGCAGAAAGTCAAGTTCCTAGAGGATTGCTTGAAGCCAGATAGCTTTGCATGTGGTATTTGACAACACAATAGCTTTGATGGTTGATGTGGCAATAACAGACTGCTTCTTTGAAGACCAGGATACTGTATCAAAGCACCACCCACTTACTGGCTTTCTTTCATTGAGATCCCTTGCCCAGCTTGAGTTGCTCCATCTGACAAGTGTTATTCTTTTGTCTTTTGATCCTTCCAATTGCAATGACAATTCCTTCATTCCTCTAATGTAATAAAGTATCCTTTTGAAAGCTGACAAATAAGATATTTCAGGGTTTCCTGCAAATTTTGCAACAAGTCCAACTGCAGACTGAATATTGAGACAAGTTTGAGTCATGTAGGAAGTGATCCAACTTAGGAGATGTAATTGATTCCTTTGGCATATTGGATATATTCCATTTGCTTGTGCTCATTGCAAGGAATTTGTACTTGGGAAAGATAGTGATTTATAACAACAGGGGTCAATAAAGGCAAATAAGAGGTCATGTGAAATTGACTCAAAATAAAGTCAATATATGAGGTTTGATTAAGGTAAATGTGCTGATTAATGCAATCTCACACAATTTAAATGCTGAATACAAAACAGATTTTGCCTAGGTTTGCGATATCAAAGTCATCAGACATCTTGTTTTTGAAAAATATAACTTCTTCAATTTCTTTCCTGGTAAACATCATGTTGTCAATGTAGATCAAGACAAAGAGTATTATTTTGCCTTTAGATCAAAAGACATAAATGCAATCATTGGATCAGATTTGTTTAAAACCAGGTTTGGTAGGGACATTGTGAAGTTGTTCTTTCCATTTTCTACCAGCCTGTTCCAACCCATATAAAGCTTTTAGGAGTCTCCAATATTTTTTCCTCCCTATTCCTTTGGGAGCTTGCATAAATATTTCTTCATCCAAGAATCCTTCTAGATACTCTCTGATCACATCAATATGATGGATTTCTAGATCAAGCATAGTGGCAAGGGGTGAGAAAGATTTGAAGCAGTGTGAATTTGGTGACTGATGAGAATGTTTTTCTATAATTGATGCCCTGGATTTGTGAAAATCCCTGTGCCACTGTGCAAGCCTTAAATTTTGGATGTTTTCCTTGTTTGTCAAGTTTTTTCTTTGAACAACTTGACTTCCCACAGCCTTTTTCCCCTCAGGCAAGTCATCAACTTCCTCAAATACTTCTTTTTGTACAAGCTAATTATATGGCCTTCATTTGATTATTAGCTTGTGAAGTTTTGAGAGCTTCACTTATGGGTGGACTATTTATTGTAATGAGAGCAACATGGTGAGTCATATCATTTTCATTTTGAGTTGATTTATTTTTGTTTTGATGGAATCAAGCTGGTAGATGTTGTGTTCACATGTAGAGGGGTTGCATTTTGGAAGATCACTCCATTTGTCAACCTTTTGTGAGGCAGCAGGAGCATTCAATGTCAACAAGTTTTCAGGAGTTGTTGGTTGAGATAGATATTGGATGTCATCAACCATGAGTATTCTCATTGTCAAATTTACTTGTCAGTGATACTTGCAGTTCTCCTAGAACATTTTCAATTCCAGGTTCTGAGAAGGAAACTGTGACTATGGATATTTGATGTAGTGAGTTATCATTGGGACAAATAGCATTATTGACTAAATTGTCAATTTCTTCCAGTTCTAATCATGTTCAACTGGTTTCTGCCTAAGCTAATTTGTTAGGAGTATTGTCCTCATGAAAGTTTACATCCATTGAAGCAATAATCTTGTCATTCTCCAGATCCTCAAGCCTATATCCTTTAGTTTTGTCTGACCACCAGCCAAGCATTCAAACTTGCACAGCTTGAGACTCCAGTTTACCTTTACATACCTCTTGACACTGTAGGGATTGGGAGATTTTTTGGGAAGAAAAACTCATTAGAAAGATGTCAAATAAAAAATTTAATGTCTTCCAAATATTTCTGATAAACAAAGGATTTTACCTGAGAACTACTTGAAAAAAATATGACAAGTGTTTACAAAGGAACACATTAAGATAAACATTAAGTTTTTCTCTAGAAAAAGACTGGAAACATTATTCATTTTTTCTATCTGTATCTTAGGAAAAAGAAAAAGAAAAAGAAATTGTTTTCCTCAAGGAAAAGCATTGAAATTGTTTAACTTTTTCTTTTTTGTTTCTCAAGATAAATTTTATGTAATACATGAGAAAAACTAATTAGAAATTATTTGACATCTTTCTAATGGGTTTTTCTTCCCAAAAAATTGCCCAATCCCTGCAGTGTGAGGCACATGTGCCCAGCCAAGCAAGCCAAAGATTTACAGATGTGACAAGTCAGGCTTTTGTTTAGAGTCAAACCATTCCATATAAGGAATTCTATCTTGTAATGCAGAGGTTGGTGTAAGAGATCAAATATAAATGGCATACATGAATGCCTCATCCCAGTAGCATAAGTCCATATTTGCAATATGGAGCATGCATCTGGTCATCTCCAAAAATACAGCTATAGCCCTTTCAGCTATACCATTTTGCTGAGGACAATAAGGATTCATTGTTTCATGTATGATTCTGTTTCTCTGACAGAATGCCTCCATTACTGAATTCACAAATTTGGTACTATTGTCTGTGCAAATCCTCTTGACATATTTTCCAGATTGTCTTTTGTATCTGGTAACAACTTCACCAACAATATCATTGACTTCATCTTTTGTTTTAAGAAGTTGTCCAATAGGATATTGTTTATTGACTTCAATAATTACCATGGCATAACAATAATTGTCCCAAGCAGGAATGTCTACAATGCCACAAATACATAGTTGGCTCATTATCAATATAGGCAACTTGGTTGTTGGTATCACCAGTCAAAACACATGCAATTCAATATAACATGCCATGAGTACCAATTAGATTGGCATGTAAAAATTCATCATCATCCCAAGTCAAAGAAAGTCCAAATGTCAATCCAGTAATCATTACACTACCATATTGGAGTAGACCAAGACTAATCAAGTTAGTGTAAGGGGACAATCCACAGGGACCAGTCCCTTCTCATTTCCTTTTTCCCCTTCCTTTTCTCTTCTTCTCCCCTTTAGATATTCTCTGTACATATTGTGTCTGCATTTCTGATCACCTGACATTGTTCTCATCGTCATCTGATCCCTTCCTGGTCATCTGACCCTTTTCTGACCACCTGACTTGCCAGAGTCACCTGATGGACATTACCAATCCATTCTCTGGCAATGTCCGAGTTTTTCATCTTTTATTCCCACACTCCTTTTTCAGTGGCTTATGTGTACTATACAGTTGATTCCCATGCTTCTGGGGCCCCAGAAGCATCCACATCCTGGCATAGGGACTCCTCAGACTTATTCTCTTTGGATATCCCTCTGCCAGGTGAGTAGCTAGCCCTGTACACTGTAGCCACTTGCTAATACAACTTTGGATATCCCTCTGCCAGTTGTGTGAGTTCCACAGCTCTCTGAGGTCGCCCTTACAGTTAGCACCAAGGGTGGGAATATGTAGAACTTCATGTAAAATCATGTTGTTGATTCTGCTTGTTTTAAATTAACAGACCTAATACCTTTGACTGGTAACTGACTTAAACCTCCAACAGAAATGTTTTGCTTGGTTGCTTCCCAATAATCTGTAAAGTATGATTTGTCCAAAATAATATGACAGAATATGGTGCTGTCCAGTAATAAACCTGTGGGCATTTCTCCACTAGTTGCCATGAGGACCATACTAACTTTGCAAGCCATTGTTCTTGCTCCAGCAATGATGATATTGGTTCTCCCAATTGTTCTTTCCTTTTGGGGCTTTGAGCATTTATAACTCCTGCCCCTTTTCACCACAGTTATAACAAGTGTTGTCAAACTTAGGTTCATGATGCTTTTGATTATTCTTCATTGATTTTGAGCTAAGTGTACTCCCACTCTGCCAATGGAAACTGGCTTGAAATTACAATGCACAGACTATTCTTTGCTGACACAAAAGGAATGTGTGAATGTAATGAAGATCGCCTATCGCAGACTAGTTGGAGGCCTAATATGGTTAGCAATCTCATCCAGACCAGACATACAATACGTGGTCCAATAGATAAGCAAATAATTTGATTCATATCTGGCAGCATACTGGAATGTGGTAATTCGGGTGGTCCGAGATTTGAAGGGAACGAGAGAATACAAACTGGGATTAGGCTCTACATCTCCTATCAAGCTTGTTGGTTAACAGATTTCGATTGGGCCAACTGCCTTGATACCAGGAGGAATTACAAATTTGCATCAAAATCAGCCCATGCAGACTGATCATTCGGATGTTCAGATGCGCTGTATAGTATTACAAGATAACGCTCGCAAAAAGCTGCATGCCTGACGCACTTTCTCTTCCCTCTTCATACAGGCTTTTCAATGGGTCCCTATTCCACGACTCTTACAGGTTACTTCGCAAATCTCGATCTTGTATGGCCGCTCGTTGGAGGCCCAAAGGACGAGGGGGAAAAGAGGAATGAAAAGATGAGATAGAAGAGAAGGACAAGCATTTGAGAGACCAAGCTAATATCTTGCATCTATTGAGGGTCTTGAGTGGGAGTGTGTGAAGCAACGTGGGGTAAAATGCACCGCAGAATGAACAAAACGGATGAAGCTGGTCACATGAAAAGTTGGTCACAAATACGCCACAGAATTAACTCAGTGGTCACACTTTGATATTGATATTAGCACTCATCACTAGGTTGGAAATTCAGAACTGAAGCTGCCATGTCCGAAATCTTAATTGCATAGCGAGGGTTCGAACGGGTATTCAGCTCGGTACAGGCAGGCATTATCCATATTCGAAGACAAAGTTAGAGTACAATAAAGTGCTCATTGTACACGTGTGACACGTTCCAATTCACTATGCATGATCAATACGTCGGTGGAGTTCTTGACCTTGAACCGACAGACGGTCTTCCGAACACGTGTTAATTCGTATAAGGCTCCGTCGATGGGGTATCTAGATCGATAGGGTTGTCCCTAACAGTGTGTGTGAGGTCGAACTATGTTAAGTCAGGGCTGGAGTAACTTTGGCACATACCCTTGGAGTCTGTGCGATCGTTTGGATCACAAATAATGACCCTTTGGGTAACGTTTTACTCTTGTAGGTCGTGTCTTGTTTAAGGGCAACGATCATTCCAGGCTGGACATTTCACATTGAGAATGAGGGTCAACAAATGGTTTTCTGGACTCACAGAGAATGCAACACCAGGCTCACAATTTTGTGGGACTACAGATCGCAGGTCAGAGTGGAAAAGCTTTAAAATCTTGCTAGAAGGGGAGTCTGCAAATTCTTCGTATCCAGTCACTTCAATTTCCCCTTCGATCCGATACGCCGTGTTCGCAGTACTTTGGATATCGTTCACACCCTAATTGATTTAAGGGAAAAGGCGGTATTAATCAGTAATAATCATGAAACTGGACCAAGGCGGGCGTACGGTAAAGTTGAGTGTGCGAGAGCCTAATACAGTAACAATGGAACCAGCAGGGAGTTCGTGGTAGAGATTGTCTTTAATAGCGGGACAACGAATACCTTGAGGCAAGGCAGAGTTTACGATCCTCACGGTTACCGATCGTTTGATCGTACAAATCGTGGAATCCTATACATCAATTGTATGGCATTAAGTGAGTTTATCATTGAACAAATACGAGGAGTAAATGATACAGACTCCATAAATATTGGATTTGTTTTCTGGGGTTACAGGTCGATTCATCACAGCGTAGGGACTAGTTGGACGACAAGTAAGGACGTGGGCAAGACGTAGGCTGTATTCTTATATTTACTCCGTCTCAGATGCAATCAGCTGCTTATTTCTCCAGAAATCAAATTTTCAGGAATTCGATGCAGGTATGCAACAAAGGAGGACGCTGTGGGTCATAATATGCGACTGGGGATACATATGACAATCTGTCAACTGGTGACTCGGGGAAAGGCGTCTGGACACCCTACAACCCTGAATCCCATCCCAAATCAAACCCGCAAACATGCGATCAATAGGCTGCTATCGTACTCTAGGGTTCTCGCCTTGAACATCGAGCTCGTGCAGACAGCCCCGGGCCTAAGTAAGTGTGGATTCACAATTCCATGATGTGAGAGGCCGCAGCATCTGTGAATTCTTACATAGAGGGCTGTTACACCTGTCGGAATGTGACATATGCACAGCCAATCAAGCATCAGGGCCTCCTGATTCTTGAGCAAATTTTTTTTTCATCTTTAATATCTGAACAGAAGTCAAGACCGTGATCTGATCCGATAAAGTCATGTCCGGCGTTCATCATTGGTTCATCCGAGCCATGACTCATGCTTCCCATAGTTTCCCACAGTCTACAGCTACCATGATCCAAGTTGTCCCACCTTCTCTCACGGCTCCCTACAGATATACAACAGACAGATAATGTGTGTATTTCATTCATTGTCCCTTAAAGGTTAGTTTACTGGGTTGTCTCATCAAAATTACTCCATTGGTAATCAAAGTACAAAAGACTAGACAGAAGCGCCTTATCCTCAGCGACAAATAATATTTGGATAAGATAAATCGCAGACAGTCAATTTTCACCACGTGATGACGGAACATGCCGAGAGTGTTATTCATTTGGGATTGTGAATGATTTGCCAGCAAGCAATTCCGTATTAGAAAATGGTAGAGTGGCACACAATATATGTTCGCGAGGCAACTTTGGCTGACGATCCTGTTTTACAGACGTCAGATGTCTATGCTACACAGAACAGTGATCCTTCTGAGTGCAACGACACCCTTGACTCGGTGCTACGAACTTCTTTGTATCCACACAATCCCGAATTCGAAGAATTAGCCTGTCGCCGGATTGCTTGGTGGGATTCAAATCGCATACGGTCCTGGCTTCTGGTACAGGGCTACACATTGTACCACCTCTCTGGAGATGGAACGTACCCAGTCAATGCGGGATACGAGGAGACCACATTTCCCTTTGCAAGGCGAAAGCTCGAAACGAAGCCCAACCCAAATGTGCCAATCTTATATGAACATATTAGTCATGTGGTGTGTATGAACCGTTTCAGGGAGAATGCCACACATACTCTCCCTACAGGGCAATGTTTTTTTTGCTCAGAACACCCAGGGACAGCACGTAGCTTTGAAAGCAGTTTTGGACGGAAGTGAAGAATATCGTATCCTCAAATATCTCCATAATCAAGGAGTCCCTCGTTCAGTGGATAATTTTCATCATGTTATACCTGTTCTAGACATTCTTCCCTGCGAAGGCCACTGGATCGCCGTCATGCCTAGGTATTATTCAACATCTCTAATAAGTCTACCTCATTAAACACCTTGGGAACCAGGTGGGGCATTTATCCACTGTTACCCCGATGTCAGAGGTTGCAGGAAGTATTTCATTTCATCCATTGTCTCCTAAAGGCTAGTTTACTCTATCCCAGTTGAATCAGTCTCAACTCCTTCACAGGGATTGACTTATCTCCATAACCATTGCATTGTTCACGGAGTATGTATATTCTTTTTTGACATCCAAACTTGAGATATCCTGAATTTTTGTCATCACAGGACATAAAAACCACCAATATACTTGTTGATCATGTATGCATTGACAGATATGACTTGGACAGCTCATACCGTCAGTCTCTACGTTCTCAAGGAGAATTGACATATGCCTTTTTTGACTTTGACGGTTCCACAATGTTTTCGCCTTCAAGGACCCTCGAGGAATGTCGTCTTCCAAGTCAAGTCTCTTTCAACACTTTTTATGACCAGGTTCCAGGGGATACGATGCAAGGAGAATTTGACTTTGATCCTTTCGCCTTTGATGTCGGAATGCTAGGTGTTATGTTTTGCCAAGAATTCCAGGTTAATCCACCTTTGTACCTCATCCTTCTGCTATTGACACTGATTGCCATTTCTTTTTTCGTAGCATATGACATCTACCGTCCCAATGTTGGCACCCCTGTTTGACCGCATGACGACTCGCGATATTGCTCGACGATTCAAGGCTTCAGAGGCCCTGAAATTCTTCGAAGATCATGTCGTTCCCCTGACATCCAAGCGTGTATTATCTCTTGCAGCTGAACCACACCACAAGTACGAGGCATATGACCACTATGATCGCTGGAAGAACCTCGACACAGATTTCGTGAAAAAGTGGGCAGCTTACCGTGAGCCTCCTGTCCCGCGCCACATCCGCATTCTTCGGGAAATATGTCTCTACCCGTGGGTTTTTGATACAATTAGTTACATACGTCGCCTTGGTCGGTTTCTTTGCCGTGGACGGATCAGCCTAACTAACATATTACCTTGGAAATGATGCCGGGCTCTTACTATTCAATACTGCTGTGTGATTATGATTAAGTAGGGTATATATATTTACCGAAAACTTGCTTGAATTTTGTGTTGGGCACCCAGATTGTCACTGCTTACTCGCTTACTTGACTAAAATGTCATACGATCAACAAATATGGTCATTTGTCATTCACGAGGTACATGTGTGCCATGCAGCAGGACGTTCCCCTTCGTGTGTCCCGTTTCTGAGTCATGCATTACGAGATCCCGGATTCTGGCTTGCCGGAAAATTGCTTGGGTATTCCCGACGTGTCAGGTCAAAGTTTTGAAGTTTTCGGGAAAGCACCACCATGCGTCAATAGTCAATATTCACCGGAAGCAGATTCTGTTGAAAGTTGAAACCTAGAGACACGAGTAAGTATCCTGAACCTCAGTCATCGCGTGTACTTGACTTTTTTTTTTTTTTTAATGGTATCACAATAGGATTCCGAACAGTTCACCAAAGTCAACCTTCGGGTCCAGGGATAAATTTCAATATACATTATATCTTATTAGCCATTCAGGTTTGGAGCCACTGCGCAGAAAATGCCTTTACGCACATGTGTGTGGGACTCAGTTAACCAATACCCACTAAAACCTTGGTTGCCTTTCTCCAGCACTTGAGGGGATCTAAGTTCTCATCAAGGCCTACCTAGCTCTCTAGTTCATTGGTCTCATCCTACCCCTTGACAAAGTACCCCTATGCCCGCCTCCTCTGCCTCACCCTCTCCTTGCAACACCTCTGCTCCCTCGGCCGGTATCCCCAGGTCAGGACCGAGTCAGATGCCCACTTGGGCAGCCAACTGGTTCTCCACTATGCAGCAGATTCAGCTGAATTGAATGAATTTTAGGAGTATCAAGTGTAAATGATCTCCGTTTATCTGATAGTGTGCTAAACTCAGACATCTTTGATTTTTCTGACCACCGTGCTCAGACGTGACCATCTTTCCTCCCTCGCTTTTCCCTCCCTTTCGAACAATTATTTGATTAAATTCCGCTAGTCTTCAATGGTTGTTGGTCATCCAAGGCTTCCTCTTGACGTACTGGAGGTAATAGTCGAACAGGCAGACCGACGTACTCAGCTCGAGCTATCTCTTGTGTCCCAGCACATCATGCACAGAAGCCGCAGCGTACTTTTCGACACGCTCATTCTTCGTGGAGATTATTACGTTGTTCGTCACGGCGTCATTGTATACACGGCGGACAACCAAAGCAGTCAATTTGACCGTCTTTTCGAACTTCTTGAGAGTCCTGTTGAGACAATTGCTTCCAGGGTCAGAACCATCCAGATCGGAAACGTCTTCGGGAAGTTCAAGTATACTGCCCGAAAAAATCCTCGTTTCCTGGCCACGAAGTTGTACAACTTAACAACCTTCAGGCTAATCCGGGTCACTTGGGAAAACATACCTGCTCATATTCTCAGATTTTTCCTTGCTCTTCGTCCTACCGAAATTCAACTCGACTCTCTCTACTTTCAAAGGATGAAATCATTTGTGCAGCTCTTTCAAAGCCGGTTCATGGCCAGAATCGGGAAAATTTCATTGTTTTCTGTCGACGTTGGCATGATAAAAGCCGAAAGAAACATAAAACCTCTGAGGTTGCGACATCGTAAACAGGTTTTTCGTTTCCCCATCATTGACGCCTTCTCCCTTGTCAACTTCTACAAACTCTGGAACGATAATTTCATACGAGCCTGGGTCACAATTGACGCATTCCATATCGGTAACGTTTGGAGTTGCGGATCACACGACAAAGAAATTGCAGTGCCCTTCATCAGAAAGGTTCTGCACCTTATCGGACCGAATATCAAGTCTTTGTCCGTTGATATTCACCACTATCGACGTGCGTTTCAGTCATTCCCTGACTAGCGTCCAAACGTTGACTGTTGATTCCACCTAAAATCCAGATCTGCAGCATTGGTATGAGAACGTTGGTCTATCTCAGTGTACTTCAGTGAAAACATTGAAGCTACTGATGCCGATATATCTCGCTCATGAATCAGTGTATGACATGGAAAACAAAGGGTGGACCCTTGTTCTAGACAGTGGTCTACTTTCCCCCCGGATCGAGAGAATCGACCTCATCTTCAAAATCTGCTTGTCTTACGATGACAATGACAACCTCCTGGATAAATTACAATCTATTCTCCGGACTACGATGGTACAGCAAATGCAAGATGCAATTCCATCGCTGAAACACGTACAATTTATATTTGGCGTTCGTTCTCGCGCGGCTCTGTCCTTTCCTCCTGTTCTAGAAAAGATCCGCGATGATATCCGCCAGACTCTGTCCTTTCCTCTTGTTCTAGAAAAGATCCACGATGATATCCGCCAATCTGGGCGGTTCAATCCTGAGATTACCTGCAAACTTTCTCATCACTCGGACTGGGATCCGGAGGTACTGATTGCTCCTTGTCTCTTTCAAGTTGAAATTCATTACTTGTTTACTAGGTCCATTTCCTTTGGTCTCTTTTAGCCTAGCGCACGAAGGCTATTCATCAATCGTCAGACCTGCCCGCTGCTCCCTACCGACGCTCCCGATGACGACGAGCGTCCAACAAACCTCCAGGCTGCTGTCCAAGTGACAAGACATTCAGGAACTTTAAACACAGACTGACAGACTTCTACCATTGCCAGACCTGCAGCTGATCAGGCGGCGATTCTGTGCTTGTCGCCTCCTTCGAGTAGTCCACCAAGCACAAGACAGAGACAGAACAAAATAAAAAGAGTGATGAAGCAGAGTAGATTTCTCCTAAGCAGAGGAAACCTAAGATTGAGAAGATACAAATGACAGAGGTAGAGGTAGAGGTACACCTTCCACCTCTTTGAACATCGAAGAAAAAATAGACGGTTCCCTCGTCTTTTCCATCCATCGACACTGATCTAACAACTCTCTCAATTCTTCAACTCCATGACCATGTTCCTGCTGTGGAATCAACTGAGACTCGACCTCCTCCTCCTCATCCCAATCACCTTCATCATCCTCCTCTTCCTCTTCCTCTTCCTCTTCCTCTTCCTCTTCCTCTTCCTCTTCCTCTTCTTCCCCTTCATCATCATCATGAGGCAACGTCCCCAACAAAGCGCCCGTACAATCCTCAAACCAAATCCCCTGCGCCGTCAACATATCCCACCACCTATCATACCTCGCCATACCCCCACCCTCCTCCTCTGGCCCATCCGCCTCATTCAAATCGCTCAACATCGCCCAGCTCAACGCACGCACCGTCCTCAACCTCGGAAAATTCGTCTTATTCAGCGCAGCGACGTTCAAATCATTCGAGCGCCCAATCACATGGCCCCTCAGCGGATCCTCCGCAGCGTACTGCGCCGCGTATCCAACGCCAAACGCGTACATCAGCCCATGCAGACCAATCACTCGGATGTTCGGATGCGCTGTATAAACGAGCGTGCTCATCGGCTCTGTCGTCGCCATAGCCGTCGTCAGACTCCCAGACGCAGGCATCGCATCTTCGGGGCGCTGCAGGCGCCAGTCGGCGTTGAAGCTGAACGAGGTGAGTTTCGGGCAGAGGTCGAGGATCTTCGGGACGTCCAACGTGGGTATACAGTTAAGATCGAGGAACGTAAGTCCCGCGCCGTGAGCGGTGAGGAACGAGACGATGTCGGGCTGGTCGTGGCGGTGATTGATAGAATCAAAGGATGCGCATTGTAAGGACGGGAACGTCCACCCTGTAGCTTCCTCTATGAATTGGCTGAATAACCCTCGGAGAGATAGCTGTTGGAGATGAGGGAGAGATATTTGGAGATCCGCGGCGGAGCCCAGAGCGACGGTGGTTTCTTGATCGTCATCATCTGAAGGGGACTTTGATGACGAAGATGATGATGATGAGTCAAAGTCGATGTGGGCGCAGATGACAGAAGGAAGGGAGTCGAGCGCCCAGATTACTTTGGGCAGGAGCTCGCACGAGACGTGCCAGTGGACCGTGCGGAGTGATCTTAACGCGTACGTCGCTAGTGTGTCTGCGACGGGACCGAACGTTTCGTCCATGGGTACATCGATGATGAAGATCTCAAGGTTGGGGCAGTGTTTGATGATGGAGTTGAGGGCTGAGTCTAGGCCTTGCATCGTGATGCTGCGTGAATGGCGACATACGTGGATCCGTTTGGTCCACCAGCCTAATGAGGAGGATATTGTCGTTGATGCGGAGGACGACGAGTCGAGTGTCGCGCACAGCGATAGAAGGTTCTTTGGCTCGTTAAAGAACAGGCATCGAAAGATCAATTCGGTACCGATGCGATGCCAGGATTTGCATGTTGATATGATAGCCTGGATAACTCGTGAGTCAATAATTCTGCAAGAATCGAAGGTTCTTTAATGAACAAGGGTCGAAGAACCATTCTTGGAAATAAAGCAGCTACTCGCCTTTTTCGTAGCATAACTCCTTCGTTGTATGAAATTCAAGGTATCCGAAGGCCGTCTCAGAGTCCATTTACTAGCAAATCCCTTGACCCAGGTCGATTCTGACATCATCGTCGGCAGGCCATACTGAAAGATTACGTCCTCGTCAGCAGCAATATCAAAAATCTGAGCCCAAATTTCAGAAGGGAGGTCCATAGTATCTTCTTGCTTGATATGATTGATATACACAAGGTCGTAAAGGACCGTCAGGCCATCGAACGTTCGTCAACAAGGCAAGGTTATGCGATGTCACATGTCACAGTGTGTGTGTATCGTCACGTGTAAATGCGCGCGTCTCGCACGTGGTATCGCGCGTCCAGGACTGAAGTAAATTATGTGGTGACTAAGAAGCAACATTGAAGAGGGACAGGATGAACGATCGTGCCTTCCATGATCCTCCAAATGGCCATACCCATGTGAGACTATTTGCCGTAAATACTGCTGATGAAGTACTTGTGACAAGCTACGCACGGATCCAATCAAAATACATTAGAACTTTTTTACGTCATGTTCTAAATCGATCTATAAAGCCTTGGCTGACAATGGAGAGATAAAGACGATTAAAACCTATCCTACGGCTTGTAGGCGTATAGTCTTGAATTATTCGGCCATCTGGACCCGAGAGAAGTTGGGGAAACGAGACACCGGAAGTCGGGTCGGAGAAGTGACTGGGGTTCGGTACAAACTGTTACTGCGAATCAAATCAAAGACTAACGGTTTGGCAACACAACAAAGATAGATAAGAACGTGAGGCGTGCAGAGTATCCTGTAGTCCCCTGAGATTTCCTGAGACGTTTAAACCACCAAAGGATTCATGGGGCATGGTTAAACACGGATAAGCAGTGAAAGAAGGGCCGGAAACGGGCTAGTATGTGGAGGCGGCGGAAGGGATAACTTACGCTCCGGAAGGAAAAGGTGTAAATGATAGATATCCACAGCATTTGAAGCGCTTATAAGTTATATTACGCGCCATGATGAGTCAAGGTGTAGCAGGAGATGATCGATGACTACTCGATCATTAGCATGAGCATCGAGTACGCGAAAATTGTTCGTTCGTTGCCATGCGCCCCCATGTGAGCGCGTGAGAGCGGCGAAACCATTTTTGGAAAAATCTGAAATGAGAGTGGTACCGATCTTCTTGTTCCTGATTAGGGGTACGATTGATCTTTCGCGATAATCGGTATTTCGACAAGGCGTGAGGTGCTGAGTAAATTTTCCAAGGCACAGAATCGGTGGATAGGAAATCTGTGTTTTAATGAAAGACATCGATTAATCATCGGGCAATTTGATTCAGATTTGTATTGTTTTGTCCCACGCAAACCCACGCGATCCTGGCAGAAAGTATATTGCGGGTGCTGTAAGCAGATTATAAAGGGACCGTGCCAGGAACTTGAGCCGGAGTGTCTGAGTAAGGGTCAAATCAAACCATGTGTTTCCCAAACAAACGCCAAAAGGATAATTTCGACGACAACCAAAACAAATCGACTACAAAAGCCGCGACGCCTCCAGCCGCTTCTACTTCACAATCAGCCACAGCTGTCCCTTCCACTGCCCCTGTCCTTCCCCCATTAGCCTCCTCAGAACCCACTCCAATGGCCCCCAAGGTCGCCATCGTTATCTACACCACCTACGGCCACATTGCCAAGCGTAAGCTTCATTCTACGACGCGTCTTTAACCATCATTCATAGTTTTCACAGTCGCAGAAGCTGTCAAGAAGGGTGTTCATGAAGCTGGTGGATCTGCAGAGATCTTCCAGTACGTTTTTACTCCATCGATTTGTTCATCACTTGCTCACCTATACGACAGGGTACCCGAGACCCTTTCCGACGACATCCTGGCCAAAATGCACGCAGCCCCAAAACCTGACTATCCCATCATGACCCTTGATGAGTTCGTCAAGTTCGACGCCTGGATCTTCGGTATCCCCACCCGATTCGGTACTATGCCCGCTCAATGGAAGGCACGTCTATCTATCATCGTTCTTTTGACTATTCTAATCGTCGATATATGATCTTTCTAGTCCTTCTGGGATGCCACTGGTGGTCTCTGGGCCTCTGGCGCTCTCTACGGCAAGTACGCCTCAATCTTCACCTCCACTGCCGGCCCTGGTGGAGGACAAGAGACCACCGCTCTCAACACCATGTCCACCTTCACCCACCACGGCATCATCCACGTTCCTCTCGGCTACGCCCGCTCCTTTGCTGAACTCAGCAACCTCGATGAAATTCACGGTGGTATGTATCATTAATGTTGTCCCGAGACATCTTACTCATTAATCTTCCTTTTTTCCATTCCAGGATCCCCCTGGGGTGCCGGAACCTTCTCCAAGAGCGACGGTACTCGCCAGCCTACAGAGCTCGAGCTCAAGATTGCCTCTATCCATGGCAAAGCTTTCTGGGAGAACGTCTCCAAGGTCAAGTTCTGAACACTCGTACTTACATACGGATGGACCTGTGAATTATGGTAGAAAATCATAAATCGTAGAAACATAACACATGCGAGATATATATGCATGGAATTGGAGTCTATAAGCTATTATGACAAAATAAAGGAGGAACCCGACACCTTGAGCCCCGAGTGATTTCATGTCCGGGTCGGATTATACATACTTCTCGGTTTGGAACCCTTGCTCTTGAATGCTCTCGTCACATCTTACTACGTCTTTACGGCAGAAGAATTCGCGTCAAATAACCGTCTGGCAGAATGAATGAACCACTAGCCATGCATTTGGTAAATCAAGTAATTACGAAGGGACTTGACCACATTAAGCAAGAAAAATAGAAACATGATCAAGAAAACGTGATCCGAGATACCGGGGATCAAAGCTACTGTTCATAACCCCTGATATGCCGGCCGAAAAGTAGCCACTTTAGGTGGAATCAGCACAAGTCATTCCTGACCCTTCTTCTTCCTCTATACTTATGTGGTGTCACATATCAAAAGAGCTAACAAAAATTGAGTTTATAACTTGCACTTTGTCAAGAAGGTGATCCAGGCAGGAGCTTAGCATCCGAGCCTACCAAGGACTGGTAATGTAAGTAGTAGCTCTAAAGAGGCGCACAACGCGGACTCGGATACGCGATGGCTTCAATCAAGGTAACTGTGGATATCCTAGAAGTCAGATCCCAAAAGAAACAACCGGTCTAACGTCATGAAATTGAGAATGGGTGTAACGTACATTCAAGTTTACATTGACTTAAAACACGAAGAGTAAAGTTGCTGCCCATACCCTGTAGCTCTTCCTTCCGCACTCCGAGAAGAAAAGCTCCAAAGCTATCTGGACCGTAACCGCAGGACAATCCAATGTCCTCTGACTCTAATATCAAAGAGCAGCCAACGGCAACGACGATCCTCGACTCGAGTTATGAAGCCGACCTGTCTGCTACTCCAACCTCATCATCAAAAATCCTCTGGACGAAGGTTCTTACGCGCGAATATTGGCTAGGCAACTACGATTACGCATGGTAATTAACCTTCCTTCCCTCACAATAATCAATATCAGACACTGGCAATAAAAATACGAACTTTTTCCAAGGTTATGCATACCGGCGCTCCCATTCCTGAACAAACCTAGTCCAGCACCATTCTACGGCCTCGATACCGATCTTCCTCTGGTGCTTGCGATTTCATGCGGTCTCCAACATGCGCTTGGTATGCTTGTCGGCCTCATCACGTCCCCGATTATTTTTGCTTCGGCTCTGAACCTTGATTCCGCAACATCCGCTTATATGATCTCTGCATCCCTCATCAGTTGCGGTGCGTCTCACCCATAAATCTATTGCTTCACTTCCTGCAATGTTTGAGACTACTTGATACGGTCCAGGGATATTGAGTTCAGTACAAATGTCACGTATACGCCTCTTCGGGAAGTACTACCTCGGTACTGGCCTTATTTCCGTCGTCGGTACAAGTTTTACAACGCTCAGCACAGCAAATGCAGTACGTTTTTTTTTTTTTCATTTGTTTCCATAGCGCTGTTCGTGGACTTATTTCGTCGTCGTCGTCTTGTATTCGTCAGGTCTTCGATGCTATGTACAAAGACGGAACGTGTCCCTCAGTGACGTCTGCTGCAGGCATCGTCACTCGTGGATCTTGTCCAGATGCTTATGGGAAGGTCCTTGGTGAGCGAGTACTCATTTCCGCCTTGTACTCCACTAACGGAAATGTGTAGGTACATCACTCATCTGTTCCTTCCTCGAAATTTTCATATCCTTCCTCCCCGCTCGTGTGCTCAAACGCATCTTCCCTCCAATTGTCACAGGTGCGATATCCATGACCTTCTGCAAAAAACTTCGATTGTCCTGATTTCAAAAACTTCATAGGAACTGTCATTCTAATAATCGGTGCTTCTCTAATTGGTTCATCTGGCGTGCCAAACTGGGGAGGAGGCTCTAATGGATGCATCAGCGGTACACCCGGCACTTTCAACGAGCTATGCCCAACTATCTACGCGCCGCGACCCCTTCCGTGCGTATCTTGTATCTTGTACTCGCTCAGCAAACCAGCCGAGATCTAATGTGAAATTGTTGTTGTTATTATTTTTTTTTTTTTTGCTAGCTGGGGCTCGCCAGAGTTCATCGGGTTGGGTTTCTTGTCTTTTATATCGATCATCCTCACGGAAATATTCGGTTCGCCGTTCTTGAAAAATATCAGTGTCATCATCGGGTTGGGTGTAGGGTGCACTGTTGCGGGTGGCGCAGGCTATATCGATGGATCTAGTATTCACTCTGCACCGGTCATTACGTTTCTTTGGTATGTACATAATGTCATATTTCTCATTTCTACGATCTCTCTCTTTTTGTGCTGGCGAGATTCATATAATATAATGATCCTTTCAGGGTTCACCGGTTCAATATCGACGTCTATCCACCGGCCATCCTACCTATGCTGGCTGTCTACATGTCTCTTACGATGGAAATTATTGGCGATGTGACTGCATCCGCAGAGGTATCGCAAGTCGAAATTCAAGGACCCGAATTCGAAACCAGGATCCAAGGCGGAATTTTGGTATTGTTTCCTTGCCCCTTCATATACTGCCTACAGCTCACCTAGTACATCATCTATTTCAGGGCGACGGTATCAGTGGCTTCTTCTCTGCACTTTTCACCGTCACTCCCTTAACAACTTTCGCACAAAATAACGGAATTATCGCCATCACCCGCTGCGCAAACCGCGTCGCAGGACGATGGTGCTGCTTTTTCCTCGTCCTCTTCGGCGTTCTAGGAAAAATATCCGGCGTGTTCCTTTCCATACCCGAACCGGTTCTGGGGGGCGTCACGACATTCTTGTTTGCGAATGTCGCGGTCTCCGGTGTGCGTGTCTTGTCGTACATCAGGTTCACACGTCGTGAAAGGTTCATACTCGCCGCCGCGTTGTCACTTGGATTCGGCAATTTGTTGGTGCCGACAACTTTTACGCATTTGTTCGATGGATTTCGAAATCCGGATCAAGGATTGGAGGGACTGATTACTTCGATTACTATCATCCTGAGCACGCCGTGTACGTGTCAGATACTCCCGCCCGCTTCTGCGAAGCACATCTGATTTTTCGAGTTTTTTTTTTAGTCTTATCTTCTGGAATCGTTGCTGTGATCCTTAATACAATCCTACCTGCTGACATACCAGAGTCACTGGAAGATGATAATTCAAACGATCCAGAGGCCCTGTACAACCCAGAATGACAACTTGCCCTAGTATCAATACGCTCGTTGTATCAGCATAAAATCATCATATTTTCATGCGTCAAGTTTGTGGCGATGTACGCACAGACGCTTGCTAGCCCTTGATTATTGTAGTCTTTTCAATTACCTCGGGTATAATTATATGAAAGGATCATGCCGTCTATGACAAACAACAAGAGTATCTCGTGAAGTGAAACCTACTACGGAATCGGCATGGTCAGCCGGGGATCATTAGGGAATCGATACGTTCATCTGCATGAGCATCGTAAGAGGGTGCCGACAGAAATCTAGATGGATAGCAAGACGTACGAAAGAGAGTCGAACATTGGCTTTGGCCGCAGCCGCCGGCGTCCCAACCGCTTTAAAATCGCAAAAATTAATTCTGTACTGCGAACACGATGATCGCCGGATGAAAAGAAGTATGATTCCACTTGATTTGAGCTTAGAGTGTTACAGTACGGAAATGTCAACCCTAATGCGATACCAACAAGCGAGATGATTCTTCTCTACCACCCCATTTAGCGAAAGAACTACTCCTTTGAGTGAAGCTGTACATCCTTACTACTTGAATTGGGGTTCGCTCCTGTATCAAGGCGAACGAACATCCACCTTTTCCCTGTCTTGCATTCAATTGCCCTCTCTGTCATAAAGTATGTACCTGTGATAAGACTCAGGACGAGGCAAAATGTATGTGCCTCTTGAGAAATTCAAGGCCATACAGTACATTTCAAACCTGCCACGCCCCCTTGTTTCGGAGAAGAAGGGTGCCCTAGACTTGGTTAAGTGGCTCATTGCTGAGACAGTTAGCGTGGGTGTCTCATGACTTTAAAGATTTAGTTTTATTTGTGAACTTCATGATGGACGGCCGTTTTTCTGTTGTCTAGACAGCTTCGATGGAAGAAGTCCTTACTGGCAGAATCTCTATGACACCCCATCATGATGCCAATTATACCTTACCCGGGTTTGTAATTTCCCAGGCTTCAGAGCTATGTGAAAGTCATATGCTCGTGTTTTTGATTGCCCTTTCATCACCTCTGCTATCTCTTTCTCCTTGTTCGGACTAGGTCAAATAACATGTCACCATCGACAGGTCTTATGGGACTGGGAACAACCGACACTAGTCACAGTAAGGCTGGCAGCCATAATTTGGATCATCCGGCAGGTGTTCCAAATCGAATGTATGATTATAAGCAAAAGTATGGCCCAGATAAGCCGGGAGAGGAATTTGATGAGAATGCTCGGGTGTGGAATGTGTATCTCGATGAAGCAGAGAACTATGACATGGATATGATACAAGGGTATCAAAAGGTTACGGATAGCTTCCTAGTCTTTGTGAGTGATCACAAATTATTCTTCATTGCTCTATCTAAAATCCAAACCAGGCAGCTCTTTTCTCAGCGATGGTAACAACATTTGTGGCTCAAACTTCTCAAGTATTACAACCAGATAACACACAGATCATGGTCTCCCTCCTTGGAGAAACTAACCAGCTGTTGAGAGCTGGGGGGAATAGTACCATCCTTAAAACTGTACCACAAGCTCCCCTTGGTCCTGGGAGCCTCACTGCCAGTTCAATCGATCACTGGGTGAATGGATTATTTTTCACCAGCCTTGCATTGTCACTGTCAACTGCCCTTCTCACTGTCCTAGCAAAGCAATGGATTCAAGTGAGTACAGGAGTATTCAGGCTTGGTCCCTGAATTGATGGTATTGACAGGCATACACATCAACTGTTTCTGGTGGTGCCAGAACTCACACTCTTGTCCGTCATTTCCGTTTTCAAGGTCTTGAAAAGTGGAGACTCAGTGATATCATTGAGGGACTTCCTGTAATTCTCCATGCTTCAGTTGCTGTCTTCCTCATTGGACTGACTCTCTATGTGTCTCAATTCTCCCACCCTATATGTGGAGTGGTTGCTTTTATTACTGCTCTTACATTTCTGTTCTATCTGGGCACTTCTATTATCCCTGCCATATTTATTGATTGCCCATATCGGCTCCCGTTTCTTTTTCCCTTGGCCCAATTCATGGTGTTTGTCTTCCATGCTGTAAAACTTACCCAACTCATGGTGTTTGTCTTCTATGCTGCAAAATTAGCTTTTCACTTCTTGTGGAAGTGGTATCTCTCTTGGTGCCCAGAAGTCCCACATATAAAGTGGTCTGCTATATCCACAAAATCTCTGAAAGACAAGGAATATGATGTCATATTTGTCAGGGATGTTGAAGATTTCCCATCTAATCATCGGAACCGTGGCCACTTGACACAAAACACTTTGAATTGGCTTTTAAACCATTCATCAAATTCCTCAGTCAAAGAAATTGTCTTTGAAGGCATCTCAGGGCAATTGGATTCTCAATCTCAAAAATCTTATCAGAATAATTTGTTATATATACCATTACAACATGAGTTAGTTCACTGCACAGTCATATTTGCCTTGGACAAAATTGCAGAAAAGGCATCGCCATCGACTACAGAGGATGGTTTCATAGGGAGCCCATTGTTCAAATCGTTTGCTGTCATCAGGAGGCTTGAATTTCCTGACGTGCCATCAGAGCAACCTCTCACCTTATTCGGTTGTTGTACTTATAAGCACAACGAAAATAGACAGAGCCAGCTGAAGAACAGAACACAGAATGCTTTGAAATTAGCTCTTTGTCAAAAAGACCATGTTTCAAGCAAATATCTTCTACAGTGGAGTCTTCCTGACCTTCTACAGATGGAGGACCACCTGAGTGGCTACATTGCTTCTTACGGGAACAAGGAAAACATATCTTTTGCTTTGGAGCATGGAATGGATATCAATTGGTGTGATAAATATACTCATTCCACCCTCTTGCATGGGGCAGTGTTTGGTGGCAATCTGGATGGTGTCATGCTCCTTACTGAAAAAGAACCCTCCCTCATACATAAACCTTCTGGCGAGTGGACACCATTTGTTACAGCATTGCGATGTGGTCATTCTGTCATTGCAGCATATCTTTTGGACAAGGGTGCTGACAGACCTTCTGATGCACTTCACATTGCAATAACCAATGCAAGATGGCGCCCTGGAAGATCTGATTTGATCAAGCTTTTATTGGACAGAGGATGGGACAGAACAGTGAAAGATATAAAAGGACAAACACCCATCGATATTGCAAAAGCCAAAGGTGATCATATCATCGTAGACATTCTGGAGTCTTATCAAACTGTTGGTGGGTGCACTGGATAGTCAAGCTTCTTGATGGCTTGCTAAGTACTCTCTCATATGTTTGTTTAGTGTTTCAGTAGTCTCAATGATCATAGCTCTTGCAGAAGCTCCATGATTATTCTAGCAGATATGATATGAACGATTTAACCTTTCTACAATGAGGGAATATCCAATATTGCTTTCACCATGCAGCATTTATTCTATCAGATCTTTCCTCCGCAACAACGCACATAACAACCACATAGCCGTGCTAAAGAGTGTGAGAATGACCCAATCAACCTTTCTTCTGTCAGCCTCCCTGAATCCTGCTGCCCTGAACTCAACACTGTAGGCCTTCAGCTGCTTTCAGATGCAAAGATACATGGTTGTGGGCCACCTGACACTCATGTTGGATTCACAATGATGCACCGCATTCACAATATTCACATTCACCAGGTCAGGTATGTTTCCCCTCACAAGATATAAAACAATCCCATTGTTACTTGTACACATACGAGATATATTCACATCATCCCTAGACAGCCCCTTCAGTTGTTTTTATTAGACTGAAGGTAAGTAACTTACAATTGTTACATGCACACACAATTACTGACTGTACTGTAGTTTGATCCTTATAATTGAATAGTTGTTTCCATTGGACTGAGGCTTTCTACTTTTATTGATCTACTTAGATCCGTTCTACACACTACCTGGATTCCAACGAATTACGGGTCGCTGCTGCTGACTGCTTTCACACGCGAAAGAAAGTTGAACCTTGGCCTTTGCTAATTCTGTACTGCAAACGCGATGATTTCGAGATGAAAAGAAGATTTTATATGATTTGATTTACGGATGTGCCAATCTGCTGCGATACCAGCAAGCGAGGTGATTCTTCTCTACCATCCTCCTTTAGCAAAAGAAATACTCTGTTGATCATCGCCGATATGAAACTGAACATTCTTGTTCCGCAGGGTCACTACGTCGCTGGGGTTTGCATCTCAGATATATTCTAGAGGTAGAGTTGGCACGGCATATAAAAGTTCGATGGAACACAGTCAACGCAAGAATAGAAGGAAGCATGCTTAACATTAATGAGTATCATTCCTTATTCCTTGGCTGAGTTATGATCAGGCGTATGCTCGTTAATTACGCCCTATTAGATGACCCCCGTGGTGCTGTACGACCTCGTCACTAAGGCTGCTCTACATGATACTGCCGAACAGCGGAGAACGTAATGACCAATGCCGCTCTGCAAGCCAAGCATCCCAACTAAGAGAAAGAGACAGATAAATTGTACAATATGACATGCTGTGTATTGATTTCTGTTCAGAAAAGTCAACGCATCACCTCCCTCGATAATGCTGTGAAAGGGAGTCCGAGTTGTCCCAAAAGGCGAAATGATCAATTTCCCACTTTGCTTCAACAATGCAAGATGTTGGGCCCCGGGCAATGATAGCAGTGTTTGCATCTAGACTACCAATCACAGTACCATCATAATTCCATTGCAATCGGCACAGTACACTAACCCTACATGTGAAGTGAAAGCGCTATTTCGAAGCTTAGCTCAATCTATCAAGGGCGCATGTCGTTTCCACTAGGTATAAGTGATCATCAGCTGTCTTCTAGGAGTGTCGTGTCACGAAGTCATAATCAGGGTGCATCATACGTAATTCAACGATCAAGGGCGCGGAGAGACACAGATGAGAGTCATGCTACTAGATCAGAAGAGCTGAGTCCACTTTTCGACATTGTAGACACTTGCCTATACGTAACACAGGAGAACGCACAGATGGATTCTCCACGCGTCTTGATGCGATGTTCGGTCTGGTCTGTGATGCCTAGTGGCGAGTCACGGTAAAATGGTCGAGCCTGAACTAGCCTGACTTACGACCATACCTTGACACTTACTGGGTCGTCCTCCTTCTATCTTGCGACATCGAAAGACTGTTGAGAAAGCTTGTGATCAGTTTAATGACAAGGTTTTTCTCAGGTCCACTGATACCAGATCTTGTAACTTAAGCTGACGCTGTCAGAACTGCCCTTGAACCGTGCTGTGCGAGTTTACTGACCTAGACCACAACCATTGTGTCAGGTAAAGCAGAATCAAGGAAGTCGTGAAAAAATGCGAGGATAATAGATCTAATGCGACGTGATCTTCGTTGTCATCATCAGGCTAAGGACAAAAAACAACGCTATAGGCCAACAATGTAAAGAAATCTGTGAATCAAAGCTCGTCATTCTCGACTTCTCAGCATCGGCGTATGGCAATCGCTCGATTACCAAGTCCGATTCTTCCTTCGGCTTTGTGAACGGTCACTCGACTACAGAGGTGACGTGCTGCGAAACGACGACTTGCAGTTCCATATCCGTCCGTGGCCGTCTGTTTTTCCCCTGATATATGTGAAGTGATTCATTTCCAACTTTCTTCAAAGAAAGATATAATCTATTTATCATCACCGACGTAAGGCTATTATCATAGTCAGGGTTGTTCTCGAGAAATGACTGTAGCGGCTCGTACATCAGATCTGGTCTAGATGATGCCGCATGCGAGTTTGATAGAGCACAAACAAACGAAAAATTGGGCCACATACATGTTGTTGAGGAACTTCAATCCCGGCTGAAGAGTTCCGGGTCAGGACGTGACGGTGATCATGCCGTATGAAACTTACTCGACCAGCTTTATACAACAGAAGCCAGATGAGAGTAGACGAAAAAATCGCCATAAAGTAGATGATCCCATCGCGCTGGATAACTCGTAACCAAGGCCTGGCTCGATATTGTCGAGTAGCAGCGATAGTACTGATCAATGTTGCGACAAAGACTAGTGCATCGAAGCTCAGAGCCAGAGCCAGATAAGCTGTATAGTATTTCGTCCTGTATAGTTGAAAACAAGACAAATCAGTTCCATTCACAATGAGGGGCAAATTGAACTGCGCACGTGGACATTGAAGGTGTCAATACACATACTACGCTTGTTTAGTCGTTGTGAGTTTGTTGATGATTAAACCTTACCTTGCAATTCGCTTGGGTTGTCGGGTATTCGCCTTATTTGATTATAAGCTAATAGAGGTAAAACAAAACACACTTTGATGCAAGGAAGGATGTAACGCACGAAGGGCAACTCCTCCCAGAGACATGATGTAAAACGCGAGTCCTAGCTGCGCCAATAGGTGAAAGATGAAGACGAGCGCCAAATAAATGTTTTTGCGAGTCAAAGCGTAGACTCTGTGGAACGTAAGAGTCAGGACTCTGAATCTTCTGCGATGTACGAATGACTCTGCTATCGAACCTCAGAGCGAGAAAGGTTTCGGAAACCGTGAATATCAGCACAGTGTATACGAACTCCCATACGGCGAAAGTATTGCATCTTCGGTAGTATTATCAGGCCAAGAAAGTTCAACAGCGAAGTAGAGAATGATAAAACCCACATCTTCGATTTGTCAGATGATTCACTTCCAAGAATACTGTTGTTTGCTTACGGTGATTGTCCACGATGTCAAAAAGTAGGCTAGCAACCAGCCGAATATCAATCTTAGCACAAGTACCCATTGGTCTTCGACATACAGATTATAATGACCGTCGCGAATGTGAGACTAGCATATCGATTCTGTTCGCACTATTGGGCTAATTGGATAATGACTATCATAGAAAACTTACTTACCACAAAGAACAAAACAGACACTGTTTGAAAGGGTGAGAAAGCCCATTTGTTAATTGTTAGATCATACCTAAAGTATTTCCGCTTTTCCATGCATATTTAATCTCGTCTTCTGAGTCAACGGAGGCAATTGCAGGACCTGAGAAAAACTTACTTCTGCGGAAAGCGTCAAGAAAAAATCATACACTAAAAGGGTGTAAGCGGCTACGAAGTATGCCTGTTCGAAAAGATTGTCAAAACACAGACTCATAGGACCATGGGGAGTCATACTTTGAGGGCTAGGCTAGTTGTATGTCAGTGTGTGAAAGAATCAAATTCGAGGAGGGATTTAATATTTACATGTCAGACACCCGAACCTGCGAAGTCAACCCTTTCTGCATCATTTCTGCGGTTTTTGAGGCCATAGTGGATGGCGACGGAAGTAAAAAAGAGGCAAGGTACTCTGACAGGCCGATAACATGGTATGCAGATATAGCAATGGATATACCTAGGCTATCAATGGCTGTTTCATCACAGTTCCAGGTATATCGGCGCACAGCATTCCGTCTGAGGAAAGATGGGACCAAAAATTCGAGCAAGATGGTTTCCAAAGGTAATTGATATCCTATTCAACTGTATATGTATAGTTGTTCTGTTTAGACAAGGAAAACTCCGTTTTACGTTGAATCGATGTTACATGGAGACCACAAAGTACAGGTGTTGGTTGTTAAAACTCGACGGACTAACAGTGCAAGCCACTGCTCACAGTCGATGTGTCGACGTGTTGGAGGCCGTAGCACATATTAGAGACACAAGAAAGGCCATAGTACTGGCTCAGTGTCTCATCAAGCAATGAAACACTTGCGTAAACGTGATAATTGGAGGAGAATGCATTGACGTACCTGATGAGATGATGAGGATGCGTATGAGTGATTCTAGCAAGTGTGATGTGGGGTTGCCGGACGAACAAGGGATAGTGGGAGGGAATCTAACAGTTCGGTTGATCTGCGCGTGAGAATTCCTAATTTCTGCCGCTTCTTCGGCCGAGATTCCAGCATTCTCGGCGGGCACTGGGGGGAGGCAGAAGTTCGACGCGTGATGTGATGGTTGAACTATCGAAGCTGCGAGCGCAGTAGACGATGGGTGAATGTAATGCAGCAGTGTGAGACGATAGACACCGCTGCCCGCTGGTCTATAGGAAATCGAGACAATGAGAAAGGGAAGACAATGATAAGAGGTGAATGTGACAATGTGTCATCGGTGAGCTGATCTTCATTCGAGTTAACCACGCCCTCTCTCAGGAGGGGGAACACCAGCGCTCGAGAAGTTTCTGGAGTCAAGGATTAATATTTCTTTCCGTAACTCGTGGCCGACCTCAATCTCTCAAAAAATTCCCTCTTTCACGCACTCGTTCGTTATCGACCTCCCCTTCTCGACAATTTCGAACCAAGTCCATAAACCCACCGGCAACTCCCGCCTCCAACGACAAATTACAAATGTGTCATCAATAATCGAGACAGCTTTGGTTCTCACCACAAAGATGTTGTTTTCATATCTGGCGCACAGAAGGGCCTGGTATGTTCTATTTCAGACATTAGTGAAGTATAATTGATCCTTCAGGACTCCCTTCAAAGCACAGCAAAGCAAGCTGAGCGCAAGAATCGTATCAATGAACTTCCTGCTCAATACAAGGAGCCTATCAGGCCAAAGGATGCCAGAATACTTGGGCAGTCTATAGCATCACTCATCAAAGGTGTCCAATCCGGTGAGATGGACCCAAACGACATATTAGCAGCATATGGCAAACAAGCGTTACGTGCTCATGCCCGAACCAACTGTTTGACTGAGATCATGATACTATCTGCTGAAACATGGGCGAAAGAGTGCAATAGGAAGGGTCCTTTAGCTGGAGTACCTGTTAGCTTGAAAGACGTAAGTGATCGGCGCTGATATAAGATCGGCGCCACAATCTCAGTGTTGTCTTGCGATCCAGACTGTTGCCATCAGTGGTTGGGACTCATCCATTGGGTATTCAGTCTGGGTAGGAAAACCCATGCAGAAAGACTGTGCCCTCGTTCGCCTTCTACGTGATGCTGGCGCTGTGCCCTATGTCAAAACAAACGTCCCAATTACTTTGATGAGTGGCGAAGCATGGAACGATTTGTTCGGTAGAACGACCAACCCACATAAGTCGACGCACACAAGTGGTGGGTCTACAGGTGGAGAAGCTGCCCTTCTTGCCTTTGGTGGATCTCGAATTGGAGTTGGAACAGATGTGGCTGGCTCAGTCCGTCTGCCTGCACACTGGTCTGGCATTTACACTATTAAAGCGTCAGTTGGTCGCTTCCCGCGGACCGGAAATACGACTGGTATACCGGGACAAGAAGGTGTTCCGCCGGTATATTCTCCGATGGCCCGCACCTTGGAAGATCTTCAGACATTTTGGAGGGCTATCGTTAGTATGAAACCATGGGAGTATGATTATTCCGTGAGTCGTCAGCCACTAATCAGAATTTTGCATGTCTCAGCTCCATCCAGTGTCTTGTGATGCCTTGGGACGATACCCATAGCCCGTTTTCTGGCTCAGAAGTAGCTCCTGGATCATCCCCCCTAGATAAGCGCAAATGGGGAGTCTTGTGGGACGATGGTGCTTGATTAGAAACAAGCCGTCATCTTTCTCTTGTTAACATTTTCCCGCAGGGGTGATTGCACCTTCCCCAGCCTGTAAGCGCGCCTTACAGACCGTCGTCGATGCTCTTCGCAAATGCGGCCAGGAAGTAGTTGACCTGTGTGTATCGTTATACCCACTAAATCCAGATCGTAGTCACGAGATCTCTGACAGGAATCCCCCGAGTCCGTATGAAGGTTTTAAGATAGCTTCACAACTTCTGATTGCAGATGGAGGTAAGTCAATCGTCTTCGAACGAGAAAACATCTAATGATCCTCGCAGGACGGACAGCTATCAAACACATTCGATCCGGAGAATCAAATGATGTAGGGGTTGTTCGGGCGTTGCGAATGGCATCTCTTCCAGGCTGGATCAAGCGCCTGTATATCTGGTATGTTCGATACATCAAGCGCGACGACGTCTATGCGGGAATTCTCGATGGTTTCCATGAGCGGAGCGTTTATGACTATTGGCCCCTCGTTGCTAAACGTGAGGACTATCGAAGACGTTGGTTCGAGATGCTTCAAGAGAACAAAATTGACTACGTCTTGACTGTTCCGCACTCCATGCCGGCTGTGCCTCATGACGGTATGAAAGACGGAGTAAAGTCCTTTGGATACACACTCTTGTTCAATCTGGTCAGGAAAATTGTATACATCTACCTTAGTATCTCTGACAAGTATGATCATAGCTCGATTATTCTGCTGGAGTGCTTCCCATTACCCATGTCAGCGCTCTTCAAGATGAACTCCCCCGCAATTTCAAACCAAGGAATAGTATCGAAAAATCTGTTTACAAGATGTACAATGCAAAGGCCATGGATGGGCTCCCCGTTGGTGTACAAGTTGTTGGAAAACGTTTGGAGGAAGAGAAGGTGCTCTGCGGTATGCAAATTGTTGAGTATTGTCTAGTTAAGGAGGGAATTGCCTACAAACCACTCGAAGCATGATATGGACGTAAATTGTATGAACAGATGTAGCTTATTGTACCTGAGTGAATGATACCAACCGTAACGCATACACCTCAGATTGTCTCTTAATCAACTTCCAGTAATGTAACGCATAGCGGGTCCCTAGTTGCTAAGGAATTCTGGACTTTGATGAGAATCAATACCATCCGAAGAGAAAACTAAAGTAATCTAAGTTGCCGTTACTAGGGCCAGCTGCCCTCGGTTCTTCGTCATCTCGATCAGCCCAAGTTTTTCCTTCTGCACCCCCAGCATTATAAATGCCAATCCCTCTCCTGATTCAAGTTCCCCTCGAGGCACACCTGAATGATGCAGCTGAGTATAACAGTGTCATCACTCTTCGACCTCTTCTCCAGTTAAATATATTCGGCTCACAATCGTGACTCAAAGTGCTATCAAATGTCAGCGACTTAGGATTGGCTCGCGAGTCTGCAGTGCCGGTCTCTTATCGACCCTTAGTCACACAGGCACCCCTGCTGCTAACTCGGTACCAGTTTGGCACGTAACGCTTCGTCGTCCGTTGGTCCCATTTGCTCGGGTGCAGTATCTCATTATGTACGGATTACTATGACGTGGAAGCAACGGGCCTCGGAGTACCCTCCAAAACATTTTTGACTCCTTGTTTCCAGACTGCCATTTCCCTCTCAAGCGCCACAATCGCCTCTCTAACATCTTTCCCAACCTGACCACCCTCATTCCATGCTCCAAATCCAACAAACAACTCATCTCGCGCGCGCAACATCGTTTCGAGCGCTAATTTGAGTCGAGGCGGCCCCGAGGGTGGGTATCTCAAAGCAGCTTCTGCAGGCGACGAGGGTTGGCAAGGGGATGGTTCGTCGACGGCTAGGAGTTTGCCGAGTTCTGCGAGAGTGATTCCACGGATCGGGTGTCCATATGGTAGGATTGCAGAGATACCGGTGTTGGAACGCGTAGTCGCTCTGATTGCATCGTCTAAGGACTCTTGTGTTGGAGGTGAAGGGAGGGAATCGATGAGCAGGGACTGGTGGAGATGTGATAGTGCGAGGAGCGGATGGGAGGCTGGCGTTAGCCCGGAAGAAATTAAGATTGGAATGAGATTTGTCGTGAGCTGCAGGGACTTGTGTGGGTCTGTCAAGGATGGATGCTGTTAGGGCCGACAAATTGTTAGATCAGAAAGCTTTGACCTTTAAATTGAAGTGCCGTTGCTTTGTCGAGACCCTCTTGCCCAACACGAACAGCATCAATGATAGCACCCGTGTCTTTTAGTACGGCTCGGCACTTCGCACATTGACATAAGTTGCTGTCTGAACAAGGACTATGAGCTTAATGCAAGAGGACATCAAAAGTTCTTAGAAGAAATCAATACCTTCTAGGGGAATTGGGCATGTACCACCGCATTGTTTGGGACAGAAAACAGCTTCTCTAGGTTCAAGGTCCAGACTACTAGTGCACAAAGTGCATCTGCACTCAAAATTGTACGTTTCCTTTAGAGATTTCTGTCGCAGAAATTTAGGAAGGGTTGTATCGATGTAGGAAGTCAGGATCTTTAGAACTATCAGGAATAATACATGTGGAGAGGGTGAGTTACACACTTCTTCGTTCGGTTCAATGTTTCGTAGGGCTATAATTTGCATCAAGGGTTCTTTTTGTGCAAGTGATAAGACCGAAGAACGAGGAAATACAACAACAGCATTGGGTGCACAGGAATGGTTGATGAGTGCGACGATCGGCGACACTGATACTCCGATGGGGGTAAGAGCTGGCGTTGTGATCGAGAACGTATTCGTAATGAACTATAGATTGTACCAGCCAAGAGGAATAAGAAAACAATGATATAGTTCGTACCCTAGATACGATATCAACCAGATCTTTGGGAGAATTAAGCTCAAACTTGCTTAGCTGCTCAGGAGAAGAGATGCTCAAATATCGTACAAGAGCATGCGATAGATGGGTGTGCAGCTCGAAGGAAGAAGATTGGAGAGACTCTCTATCTACAAGATCGACAGCCCCAATGAGCCAATGAACAATTGAACTGATATAGCCTGACTTACGCGACCGCATCGCATCGATTTCTTTGGCCTATTGAATTATACGGTTAGTCGTACAGAAAGATGAACAACAGATAGACTAACCCATTGACTACTGCTTCCCCTTTTTTGTCGAGTCCACATAAGACGGCCCAAACAACGCACGGCGTCACTGGGCAAAATCAAGTCAGGAGACGGAGCTGCCTCAGCCCAGTCCTGGAGCGCAGAGCATTCACGTTTATGGAGTGGCCAGTCTTTATTTTGGCATTCCTTCGTAGCCGATTAAGGAGACATCATTATCATTGACGAGAAAACACACAGAGCTGCAATACCACAATGTACGGCATGTCGTACACCTTTTCAACCCTTTCGCAGGGGAAGGACCGAAGCAATTCGAGCAATATGAATCCATATGTTGATTTGATAAGACTGCGATATATGGTTTCGTCGCCAGGAGCGCACTGCCTGGATTTTAATCGTGTTAGTGATAGTATTGCATAAAATGAAGATACAACATACCGGACTTATAGTGAGCCTTGCTCCACAGACCTCTACCTTGGCTATCTGAGTTCCGCACCTCGATATTTGGCGGCAAAGAATATACGATCTCTCCCATATCCATGGTTTCATCTACCTTGCCTTCAGTAGAAGGCTGCGAAGAGAGTGTGCTTGAGGAAGGCTGGATCGAAGCAGTCGATTGTACATACGATTTGGATCCCTTTGACTGGCGCGACGCTCGAAGATTTACAAAGGACGACATGATTGTAATTTCAAGAGAAAAACGCGTTTCCAAACGGTCAACACGTGCCACGTGCACGTTACTTCTGGTCACGACCTCTTGTGCGCGTCCCTGACCCGGGGTCGATTGAACAATCCGGTGAAGAATGTAAAATTAGCGTGGTCACATTCAACCCTGAAGTCGAGTTTGGATTCTTTGTTTCTTCCATTCCTTCAGTTCATCGACGAGTAGCGTTTCTCAGCTAACTGGCAACATTATGACCCTGTTGTGCCGCGGGCGCAATTTCCCCGTCTTCGTCATAGCTATCTTGTTCCTCGGTGGCCTTTACTCTGCTAATTACTCAGGGAAAGACATCAGAGGAAATTTCAACCTATGGGGTGAGGAACCACCCATTGCGGCAGACTCTAGGAACCGTGTTGACCTGACGTCGACTTCAATTGAAACGACAATACCTGGGGGCGACCTTGTGTACGGGTTCGGTCTGCTAGACCGGCTTTATCTTAGAAAAGGCACTTTTTACATCGTGACCTCGACACCCTCAGCCTTTCCGCGCAGGGAGCACATCATAGCGCGCCCACTGGATATCGAGCCCGACCGTGATCTGTCGCCGACAGATAAGGTATGTATTCGTGAAAGCTCTCGTTCAAAGACGACTCGTCAACTGATAATGCTTCCAATTTAGGAACTACAATTCATCAGTCCAGAGGAGGCAACAGAGATTCTAGGGGAACAAGCGCTGATCGTAGAAGGCTTCACACTCATTCCCTACGATACCGAGCAATTCATGAGCGTGAGTAATACGCTGAAACAGGATATCTCACACGACTGATGCTTCTTTACAGCACTTTTATCATTGGTGGGGAGAGATCATTCTTGGAGCCTGGCGTGTATTCTCAGCTCTCACGGGTCCTTCCCTATCAGGGAAAGATATAATGGCCCCTTTCGCATCGCGCATTCTGCTTCCGGTATGTACGAGACACTCGCTAATCGTGATTTCATCCAACCTACTTGTCTGTAGCATATCTTTGGTCAAGAATGGCGGGATAAACCCGGCCTTAATGCAGGTCTCATGCGAGCCACATTCCCTTCAACAAGCATCGAGAACGCAGACCATTGGGATGATTTTGCTGTCCTTGATAATACTTTCGTGTTCGAGCGAGCGATGATAGTCTGCCGGGTAGCAGCTCAAACTCAGTTCGTAAAGTACTTGATCAGACAGCTTGTTCGCCAATTGATCATTCCAGTGAGCTCTCGAAATCTTGGCACAAGATGATCTCCTCAACTATGGCAATCAACGCTTCTAATGCCTTTTGGGAACCCGTCAGACGGACCACGGTACAGAATATCATAGGCTACTTGCCACAACTTGACAGCCGTGGTCTCATCACCGCTCCGCCCATGGTCGTCTCGGAAATGCCGTTTGTCACGTACATCGTGCGGCAGGGTAGCTCTAGGAGGTTAACAGATGCAGACCACCAAAATCTCGTGAAGGCACTCAAGGAACTCGAGTGGAGTGGGCTATGTCAGGTGTATATCGCGCAAATGGAGAAGTTGTCTTTAGCGCAGCAGATGGAGATTATGGCGCGTTCTACAGTACGTCTTTGGCATATGTATATCTGTTGCTTGTGATTCACTCGTCTGGCTGTATGGCCTCAGATCCTTATCGGTGTACATGGAAATGGCTTGACGGTACCATGATCAACTTTCTGCGTATCTTCAATCTGACATTACTCGTAGCATCAACTATTTATGCCTTATTCGCCTCGATCTACAGTTGTGGAAATTTTCGCGCCGAAAGGTATACTAATTGCCTTTTCACTGGTGTCTATCGTCATTTAAGATGAATCACGTAGGTTACGTCCATGATTATGCCATATTATCTCGTAATCTCGGTCACAAGGTAGATGACCGCTATTTCTCTGGCGCTTATTTAGGCCTGACGGACGTTTTCAGCACTACGCCGTGTGGAACGATACATTACAATCATTCCCTGACGGAGAGTGGTACGAGGTGCGATTCATCGCTACAGGTCTAGGTCGTATATTAAAGCACTGACACTCGTACATCATCAACAGGGCGTCAAATACTCATCCGATTTCCATAGTCGTAAGCATGAATCACCACTTTCAGCCAAGCTCGCCGATTCTGACAACTACCGTGCCTTCTAGACTCCTTACCGGTTTACGCACCTGCTATCGCAGATCTAATTCGGCAGCGTCTGAGTGAACCACTGCAACATTAGAAAACGGTAATTCATGTCTTGAGGGATTCATTGAAGGAGTTGTGTATTATAGTACTTTCGATTTGGCCGTGCTTATCTTGCCTTTAATATAGACAAAATGGATAAGAAGACACGGCAAAGGTGGCAAATTTCTTGTAAACTATCCGCCCTGTCAACGGTCACGAGAAATAGCCAGGGTCGGGCTTCGAGATGAATTTCACTTCACTTCGAAATGATGAATGTTGGGAGAAACTAAAGTACAATTGCGGACGGTCAAACACGACCATCTTTAATTCCACAATCACTTGCAAATGCCACAAACGGTTGGAATAGCTTCTATGAAGCATATCCTGTTGATTTCTACGAGCACAATTTCTTAGTTCTTTAAATTAATAATTTATCCCCCAATGACCAACTCATAGAAAAAAAACTGGAAATTTATTTAAAAAAATATGTCAATCATGAGTCTGATCGTGTTGTGAAAACGAAGTCCGAAATCAAACTCGAAAAATTCAACACAAATTTCCGTTATTCCAGCACACCGCTATGCAATGGCTCACAGATGTCCTGCAAAACATCCTAAATACTTACTACTGGACTTCGCGATGATACCGTGAATTGCTTGCCTCGACTTCAACAGGCAATTAAAACCCAACCACTGTCTGAACAGTCTTCTTTTACCTGGGGTCAGACCCTTACCCATGAAACAGCTCGTCTGTGTATCTTCTTGCCAAAGTTTCATTGTGAACTTGATTCTATTGAGATGGTGTGTGTTTCTGTTATAATCTACAGCTTCTCATTGAGTCTGGTCTCTATTTCTAGTACTGGTAATGGGCTGAGTACTATTGCAGGGAGCATGTCAAGAATTTCTTTGGGGAGGTGAAGTAATTGGTTGAGAGGTATCTCAATGCCCACCCTCTAGAGGTAATCCATCGCTTCATTAACCATTCATGGTATTTCATGAGCACTTACTGGAAGGGGCTCACCAGCAAGGCAGCTGCATGGGTTGTTTGCAACCAAAGATCCCACTATCAGGTTTCTCAGAGTGCAATAATGTTTGCAGAGTTACGATGTAAGTCTACAGGATAGAGTAAGTCTATGTGTAGTAAAGGTAAGTAAATCAGCTCACCCTCAGTTACTCCTATGTGATATGTTTGACTGAGGGTGGCGTCCGTGTATCTAGATCAGATAGGTGAAAAATAAATAAGGTTCAAGCAAAGATTAGTAATTACCGATCGAGCACCACCTAGGGTGGCGCTCTCTGAAACTATCCAAATGCTGATAAAAATAATAAAATAAGAGAAAACATATCTTCGGTCTTCAACGCTTCCCCTTACTTGTGCGACCATCAGAATTCTTGAGTCCCATTAGACCTACTAGGTCATTGTGTGTGGCTCACGGGAGAGATTTGGTTGAGGATGATCATCCCCTCCCATCACCTACGTACCTTGCTCTACATGCCGCTTGCTGCCGTGTCGCGCATATGTCTGGTGCAGCGGGCTATATGGACCAGTTGGAACGGGAGCTGATGTCTGTAGGAGTATTATTGCTACATCGGCACATCTTCTTGCTTATTCCCTTGGACCATTTAGCTGGCAGATTTCAACTCATTAGACAATAGTCATCTTGTTTCCATGAAACCAGATCCTTTTGTGTATCTGTAGTTTCTTTTGAAGATTTTGTGTACCCTTACTTGTTCCACCTCTGCCCCCCAATTCAGATTATGCATTAATTCTGTAGACATACTGTAGTAATTCTGTATAGCTTGTGAATAATGATAAACTTTTGTACACTTGGAACAACTCGCATTAATGTGAGATCACAGCGAACAGCCAAAACGAGTGAATTTATATGTATGTACACATCCAATGCCTACGTAGAATCAATCTGATTATCATCCTGAACGGCACCCACAATCCTGACAGACTCGCTCAAGGGCATCGGTGTGCTGCGTGTGGGAGGTGAGAGGAAGAGCACGAACATCCATCCTCCATGATGGGACGCCAGCCGTTTTTGCGGACGGTCATGGCGGCGACTCGGAGGGAGCTTGGAACCCATGAGCTTGGTATGGACGTGCGTGAGACCCGGACACTCCTAACTTGTCACAAAGGCGCGCGCAGAAAACATAAACGGACTTACGAGGTCCCTTTATCATGTCAAATAGGACGTTTGGGCTCAAGATAAATCAAATACACTCCAGAGTCTCTCAGCACGTGACTAAAGACGCGTCGCGTTTCCTCAATTTAACCACCGAAAAAGACTAGAGTCAAATGACAGTCTCCGATGGTGACACGGAGTTAAGTAGAATTCAGGTCCTTAAAAGGAGAACAATAACACTCGTCAAGAGCGACAGTAATTACTCTGTACGGGGCCTGTCCAAAGACTATCCAAAATACGCTCCTAGGCTATAGAATAACCAATAAAATGATAGCTCTCCCTTGTTGATGCGTACATGACCTGCGTTTTCTGATTCTGGTCAAAACACATGAATCGCAAGAATAATCTCGGTCAGTATCAATCCAGCCATACAAGCAGTATGGCTGGACACCAAGTACAACTTTGCGCCACTGTTATGAGCAATGGAAGACACAGCCGTGCTCGACGTAGACGTGGAAGACGTCGCAGACATAGGAGTTGTACTAGACCCCGATTGAGTTCTAGTGATCGTCGTCGTAACTACAACTTCAGTGCTTGGAGACGAAGTCGAAGTCGGGGTACTAAATACTGGATCATGTGGGAGAGTTGTTAGAGGTCTGATGGGCGTGGCTAGGACGCTGGAAAGAGGGTTGGTGAGCTGAGGTACTGGAACTTTGATAGTTATGTCCGTTGCTTCTGGATGAGGAATGGTGATCGGATTAATTGGAATAGACAGGCCCTGAGGGAAGATGGTCGTCGGTATTGGAACGATAGGGTTGGTCAGGATTTGAGGGAGCGAGAAACTGATAATCGTTAATGGGGTTCTGAGGAAATGCTTATGATGAGCTTGATTTCATGTCTGGGATGAACGAAGAAAACCGTACAACTCCCTGCCTTGCAGTTGGCTAGACGTGCAGGGACTTGAGTCGGAGGAGACTGAGCCATTCTGTAATTATTCGAGTTTCAGCCTCACTAGGGGTATACTGGGGGAAACAGCGTACAGGAGATTGCGAGCACGACCCTGCATCGTTGTTGCACGTAATCAGATTTGCCGAGTCCTGCCAGTGCAATCCTCTGAGAGATGTCACGTCATCATCGACTGGAGCACAGTTGCCTCCTGTTTCCACGTGGAAGACAGTGAAGAGAGACAAAAACAGAAAAAGTTTTTGGAACTGTGTCGCAATCATCTCCTGAGGCGTGGTCGAGGAATCGCGTCTGCAAAGAAAAATCGAGAGACAAGCCCGATGGGACGGAGGCAAAGGAGAGAAGGAAAGAACGAAACTTGAGCTGATGACGATGGGAGAGAACTACAAGAAAGTGATTGTTTCAGGTAACTGTTACCTGTACTTTGAAATATCTTGATTGAGGAAATTCAACTATCCTTGATGGTTGTGAAATAGAGATTGTATCGTCATTGTCATTCCAAATCCAACAAATCCAAGAACCGGCCCATTTCCATCGAACATAGATTGTAACGAGGTAAGGAAACAAGTCCATCGAAACATAACTCTTGCATCAATCAACCCGTTTTCCGAAGCGCTGATCCGGGGAGGCAAGAATCCGTAACACAGCGCAACCGCTCTATTCCGAGTGGGCACATCACTTAAAATAGATTCATCGCCAGAATCCCTACGACAAAAGCCACGACCCCGACAGTACTCTGACCACGACTATCCATCAAGGGCACAGCAGCATTGTTCGTTGGGGTAGCAGATGGAGATGCCGCGGTCGACGTCGCAACGGAAGGCGCACTAGTCAGGACTACGGTTGAGAACGTTGATGGTACAGCAGTAGTAAGTGAAACGGTAGTAGTTGGAGGAGGAGGGGGAGGTGCGACGCTGGTAATGGGTATTGGAAGGAGAGGGGGGCTGGAGGAGGTCGGAGGAGGGCCTGCAGGGGGAACGATGGAGCCTGTGGGAGCTTGTGAAGTGGTAGTGGGATCTGGTGCGGTGTGGGCTGGAGGGGGGTCTGCGCTCGACGTTTCACTTGTAGAAAATGATTAATAAGTTCGTTGGAATGATGTGAAAGGTGAGAGTGCCGTACGGATTGGATGGTTCATTTTGAGGCTCGCCCTTTGGGCAAGAGCTTGATCCCGAAGAGAACGAGCCGTTCTGGAACAATGGATTTGAGTGCCCTGAAGTCGACTCGATGATTGGAAGCTTCGAGGGAGACTTACGGTAGGGAAGTATACACAATCCCCCGCACCTTGGTATGTGCACGTAACTGTACCACCTGTATTGCTTGATCCTGTAAGTGATGTTCCGTTGTCATCGGCAGATGGGCAATTGACAGCGAATGTCAGGTTAAATGCAGTCGAGACGATGAAGAAGAGGAGGATGGCGTTTTTGAACATGTAGCAAAATATATGGTCTCGAGGTGCACCGAAGAAAAGTTGAAGTATCGACCGAGCGATTCAAGGTATCCCGTCAAGGGAAGAAGAACAGAAAGAAGAGAGGATAGATTGGAGGGAGGGGATAGCGAAAGGCAGGAGGGGCAGGGAGGGCACGCTGCGCTTTGACCTGGGTTGAAACGATACAAAAAGGGGCATTATGTGATAATCGAAGCAACACTGTAGAACAATGGACACCTTGACAGCACATTGATCGATTGGTGATAGACCCTGTGGGGTTTCCAATTCGACAGCTCTAGTAAGAGGGGAGTCTAGACTTTGTTTCTTGGTGATTGCTGACTGCGACGCTGAGAATCGTCACGGTCCAAAAGCTATGATTCAATCCCAGCTGAGTACAGTAGTAGCTTGAACGATGGGATCTGTCAATTTTTGGAGACTCATGAGAATGTGATAGCACAGCGATGGTACCCCGAGATCCTTTATCAGACACATATGGTTTTGTCGACTTCTGAGAAGGTTACTTGTTGCTGTCAGAATACCTATCAATTACGAGTTCATATGAGCGTCACTTGTGCACTTTCGATGGCATGAGGACAATCCGGCAATGCTCGAGATCTCGAATCGAAAGGATGGTGGCAGATAGAGAAACTTACAACTATGCAAGGAAAAAAAAAACGAAAAGGGTATACTAGCCGCGTTCCTCACGATCGTCACGAAGTAACGTGACATTTTACCAACTGAGTCAGCCTTGGCTCTCACTCTCGCTGTGGCCGACGGGTTCACCTCTACTGCTCGTCGCTGTGTCTAACGCTCAACCCGCACGATGGCATCTGCGTACTATGAGTTCTACCGGGGCTCTTCGTACGTTCTCAACATCACTTCGAGCAGAACAAACTGAACAGAAAACTCTCCTCGGGCCACTTGTAGAATTGGGATGGCACTCACGGACTCGCTTGACGAACTGATTACGAGCGGTGCGATCACGCCCCAACTGGCGATGAAGGTGCTGCAACAGGTGCGTCAGACTGTCCTGTTCTAGGCTGTGGCCGGCTGACCCAGTATATGTTCCTAGTTTGACAAGTCGTTGGCGGACACGATGGTGAAGTCGGTCAAGGTGAAGACATCGTTGAAGGTGGGCTGTGTCTCTATATGTGATGTACAGCTCCTTGATGATTTGTCATGATTTTCTAGGGCCATTTGCACACGTATCGGCTTTGCGATGACGTCTGGACATTTATAGTGAAAAATCCGCAGTTCAAGATGGAGTCGAACGAGGTGGTGAGTGCGCCTCGGATAAAGATCATCGCGTGTAAGAATGGAGATGCAATCGAGGCTGGGAAGAAGTGAACACACCCATGTGAGCCAGGAGCTCGTGGAGCATTAGCCCTAAAGGCAATGTACTAATATGGACCTTTACGCTATTTATTTTGTGCGGACGTGATATCTTCTGCGGGACGGCCCATTGCTGTCCTTATCCGGATGATTGATCAGAGCTCGCATAGTTGCGGAGACAATAAGAATTGATGCAGTTTATGAGGGAAAGAAAGCATTTCAGGGACATATCAGTACAGTATAAGCGGAGTTACAAAGGGCATTTCATTTCCAGTAAGGGCTTGAGTTTCCAAACTAACTCCTTGTTACCCCTTCCAGCATTGTTGACTTCTTCACTCTCATGTTCAAGTTTCCTGAGCCCCCGACAGAGACCTCTCTGACCGATGCCCGTCGTGTTCTCTCTGAAAACCAGGCGTCTGTCTCAGTTATGGACGCGAAGATTGAGGCTGCTGAGGCGGCCCTGGCCAAGATTGTCCGAGAACGTAAATCCTTGATCAACGACCTCCAGACCCAGCGCAATGCACTGGAGCAGACGATCACGCAGACTATGGCGTACCTGAGTCCCATACGACGGCTCCCACTTGAATTGCTGCGAAATATCTTTATGGAATGCTTCGAGGAGTACCCTTGTTGCGCGTGGGTCCTTGCGGCTGTGTGCGGCCCATGGCGTCGACTTGTCTTGAGAATGCCGAGGATTTGGTCGAGGGTACGTAGCCAAGTTCCTCTATTTCCTTTTTGTCTCCAGAGGCCAGGAAGTCGTGTCTATTGAAGCTATTATCACCTAATAACGCCACTTCTCTGTTGACGAGTACATTGACAAATTGGCCCTTGCTGTTAAAATTCCCACCCACGCCTAAGGGCCCTCCACGGCCTAATTGTCCGGCTTCTCCGTTACTGATTTCGAATTCATAGATCCGTCTTATCACCACCCAACACGCCTCGGCAGATACTATTCGACTATGGCTCGAACGCTCAGGTGACACGGTTCCCCTTGACATCGAGATATTCTTGCGTGTCACCAGTACAACTTCGGGCTTAAATTCTCCCACTCGACATCGGCGCCGTTCTCGTTCTCGTTCCCGTTCGCCAAGTCCGCCGCCATGGCATCTCTCCTTTCCTCACCAGGGAATCACTGCACATTATATTGTCGGTCATTCCGCAGTTACACCCACGGGCCTCGTAGCCCATTTTCCTTCTTCTCCATCTCCCATAGTTCTACCGCATTCCCCAACAAGCATTAATGATCCATGGCTGTCAATGCACCACGCTGGCGACCGACCAACGGCCCGACAGTCGAGGTCTAGTTTGCATTGGGGATACATTGCCATATACTATCTCGCCGAGCAGATGCATCGATGGGAACGTTTTATTTTTAGGTTTGACAGACAGTTCGCTTCGTCGAGTGCTCTGAAGTCCATCAGCGGTAAGTTGCGGGTGTGTGGTATGATCTATCTATCGATTGTCTCACGCGTCTATAGGTGATGCACCTTTGTTGAAAGAATTCGAGGTCTCAAGCGCGGAGACAGCTTACTCCCCAGAGTGGCAATGGCTTCCGAACGCACCTCCAAATGCAACACTTGTCCTACCAAAACTCAAGACATTAACACTCCAATATGTGCCCTTCAAGTGGTCCTCACCGATGTTTCGCACAGACCTGCACACTCTCAACATCCGAGCTCTCCCAGCCTGCCATCTTCCACTCGACCGAATCCTCTTCATCATCGCCAACAACCCCTCTCTCGAATCCTTAACTCTTCACTTCCAAGGTGCTCTCCCTGCCGTTCTCCCCCTCTCCTCAACCACTCTCCCACTTATCAAGACCTTGCAAATCGGTGGACATTACAGCCTCGCACAGCTCATCGACGTGCTCATTCTCCCCCAGCTAAACAGCCTCACACTTGACATCGAACCACGCGATCCTCTCGAAGACACCATTTCCAATCTCCTCACGCGCTCCTCAAAGCCCGCACTCTCACATCTTTCTATCGCATACGGCAACTCTTCTAATACCTCATCATTCTTCTACGGCCCCTCGGGCATTATGATATCCTGGCCCGCCCTCCTTGCGGACCTGACGCATCTTGAGAGTCTCCGTGTCGGCGGAACGATGCTCGAGCCCCTTCTCTCCACTCTTAACGAGGAACCCTGGGCCTGTCCTAGCCTCGAAGCATTGGGCATGCGCAACTGCCATGCGCTCGGCGAGGGCGTCGTTAAACTTGTTGCTATGGTGGAGGCGAGGAACCCGCCGCTGCCGACGCAGGGACCTGTGAAAAGGCTGAAGAGCTTGGAGTTGTATGATTGTGCGAGTGTGGGGGAGGATGTGGTTGCGTGGTTGGGGAGTAGGGTGGAGGAGGTTGTGTGTACGGAGCCGGAGTTTGATAGATGGTGGGCTGTTTAATCGTACGCGGACGGTGTGAGGGGTTGGTTTTCTTGGGTATATGTTACAAAAAATAGATCACATTGACTATGGAGCTCTTACGGTAGTTCTGGTGTATTCTATCTTCCTGCAGTCATTGTTTGCGCATTGCGCTTGCAAATGGCTAGTCATGTGTCTAGACATTCCCAGCCATTTGTCTCGGTCAAATCTCCGAAACCTATGCATTAGGCTTAGCACCTGAATGCATGTACGCACGTTGGACGAAGGGACTTGACTCTCCTGTCCCGATGCCACACATTCATGGGTAGATCATTTCAGGATTTCTTTCTCTTGTGTTCAAGGGAAAGATGTCCGTATTCCTGATGATCCCAGACTATACTAGAAGCATCCAATTACGCGGCCACGCTGAAATCTGTCAATGAGCGATTGTACGCTGTGCGAATAATTTTATTGGTACCATTCTTGGGTAGTGCCAGTGCCATTCGTCGTCCATGTGGTCATCGCCGCGGGAGACGTAGCTGGAAGAAAAGTAGAGCCAAGCACGCTCATTCCCCTGATGTACCAGCGTAGGGTCATATCCTATAGCATGATAAAACCCGGTCATCAATATTAGATCCACACATAAAAGATATGATTGACTGCATAAACATTCAAGGTCAAAGGGTCATTTTGGCGGTATACCATAGCATGGGATACAAGTAAGGATAAAAACGAGCGATATCAAAAACGAGTGTCATATAAACGAACGACATGAAAAGCGAGTGAAATGAGAAAATGAGCGGTATAGGCACGCGCGATGAAAGACGAGCGGTACGAGAGACACATCCAACACCAAGTGATCAACTATTGGGATGCAACAACACCTGATCCAGCTTCTTCTCGACCTCACTCCAAAGAATCCTATACCTCTGATCAACAGGGTCTTCTGGATACCCCACCAAATCTCCATCGAGCCCATACAGCCAATTATCGCCAATCGTTTCCAAATTGGAGAACGCGAGCGCAAGAAAAACCGCCACGCTCCCCGGATCCTTGATTGGCGACCTGCAATAGCAGAAGTCGGTAAGGGAGCGGTGGGGGACTATTGGCCCTAGATCGGCATAGCTCGATACGTCCTCAGAGGCATTAACGCGGAGCGTGAGCTCACGCAAGGAGGGGCAAGCGGTAAGGAGCGGGAGGAGGCCGGTCAGTGTGATTAGAGGGGATGAGTGCGAGGTGCGTTCGGGGAAGTTGAGCACCTCGAGACAAGGCCACGCTGCGCCCATCCTGGCGAGGTCTGCGTTGGTCAGATGGACGGGGCAGTCTGCCTCGAGGTGGATTGTGGAGAGATTGCGGAACGAGAGTAATGGAGCGATGGTGGTGAAGTCGATCGGCTGGGTATTGAGGGGTGGGTCCCATGGGTAAAAGGCGATCCAGAGTTTGAGGCATGTCAGATTGGTAGACAGGGCAGTGTTCCTTCGCAGTCCTTGGAAAAAGGGATATAAATCCCATCTGGTCCCGGCTTCGCCGCGAATTTCCAATGAGGCAAGGCACTCGAAGGCATGTGGAAGCTTGAAGAGCTCCGCACACGGTTCAAGGCTGGGAGTGTTGAGACGCATCTTCTTGAGACTTGGGAAGACGTGGTCGCAATGTTTGTGATGCTCGACAACATAAGCGATTGTCTCAGGAAACAGGGACACTGACAACTCTTGAAGGTACGGCAAAACAGAGAAGTGTTGCAGCGTAGAATGATCGATGTTAAGAGATAGTGCCTCCAGCACCCTCAGTGAATCAAAACCTCGAAGGAGAGAGATGAGATCATGAGGAGCGAATGTGTTGAGTTTCCAATGGTCCTCCGTGCGATATTCGTCGATCTTGAATCTCTGAATCGGCGAGGCGGCCTCTTCCAATACACGTTTAATCGTTCGCCACGGACCATCAGGGATAATCTCTACGCCGTTGACTACTTTGATCTTTGACTTTTCGAATGTGACGAGGTCAATAGACGTTAATCGAGGGCTTATAATGAGGCGTGGATAGACGGCGTGGCCTTCAAAGTCATTGGCATAAAGCATGGCATGCTGAACGCAGGGAAGGATGGGACCAACGACTTCCTGGCGCGAATAGAGAATGTAGAGAAACAACTTGTCTAGGGCGTACGATCGAGCGTCTCCAGAACGTGGCCTACACACAACTCGAACTCGTGCAGCATTCTCCCGAATTCTGGTATAATCCTTCGGTTGTAGGTTACGATCGAAGCACTGCGTAAAGCAAAAAGGGAGGGTCAATGTATGTATCATCATTGACATGGACAACGTACCAAGCCTTTAAATCCATTCCGCCAACCGACTGGGATGTCGTTCTTCTCTTCAATCGTACGAACTGCATCATGAGGAAGACAACGGACTACTGGATCTAAACCTGGGATAACGCGCCAAAGGGTATTAAGAGCCGGCTCCTTGAACGACTGGCAGGTCAGGGCGACGCTGACAAGCGTGCTTGATCCTAGAAAGGGAGGCTTCTCTGTGGTATTCAAATGAGTGTCGATGACATTGCTGAAGATGGCGTCAAGAATTTCTGGGATCTGCAAGCACTTGTGCATGCCCCCTCGTCAGTATGCTCGTCTAAAGAGTCGACCTTGAAGAAACGCTGCATTTCACGAACGTTTTTCTGAAAAAACTGCAATTGATGATCGCGACGGCGTGCGTTGAATTGGAGTGATCACAATCTATTGTTAGAAGCTCCAGCTTCCGTTCCGTTATATATAATAGTTGCGTGAAAATCGTAATACCACAAATCTATATGCTTTCGGTTAAATAACGTCACCTTTTTAGAAAGCATTTATTTGAGGATAAAGACCTCAATTGAAGGATTTTCAGGAGCCCTTTCTGTCATATTTTTCGTCCGCGTACTATGATCGTGGGATGTGCTAAATAGTGTTAAAGGCACTATAGTGTAGTGGTTATCACTCGGGATTTTGATTTAGACGAATTTTTTTCGAAACCCAGGTTCGAACCCTGGTAGCGCCTTGGCCTGTGTTTGCTTCTATCTCTGCCTAGTTTCGAACCTCTACATCATATTTTGAAAAGTGTCCACTCGGTTGGCACGGGGATTTTCATGTACCTCTGGATACAAGTTCCTTCTTAACCCTGGCTTTACCTCTCTTGGCTTTCTCTTTCTGAGAGGCATCGGGTCCTTGGATGTATCAATCCCGGCGCGCTCTACCTATCGTCTGCCAATCCGAAGCTTGTCACGGGTACCACCAGTCAGTAATTGTACCTACTGCCTATATTCACTCATTATCGCACGAGCATTCAAGGCGCTATAGTGTAGTGGTTATCACTCGGGATTTTGACTGTAACTAAACTTCCCGAAATCCAGGTTCGAACCCTGGTAGCGCCTTTTCCGGATTATTCTGTTTACTTTTGTTTTTTTTTTTTCACCATGCCATCAGATCCAGTCCAGTCCATCTGCTGATAGATAGATAAGATGGTAAGATAGGTAGATTGAGATCGTACGGGCCGGTTCAGCCTCCCCCTACGCTACGCTACTTCTCAACACCAGAGAGGCTTCTTTTCTTGGCCTTGGCCTTCGAGACGAAAACCGGCCGCTGTCGTACCGATCCCCCGGCTCTCCTAACTGAGTACCTCCGCCGTATCGTATCGTACTCCTCACGTTATATACATACATACAGCTCCTAATCCATCTTTATCAGTTAGCTCGGTCAGTATGCATGGGTTTAGCCCTCCTTTCGCCAGGCCATCACTGAGCTAGGAGTATGACGGCCAGTGATCTACATGGCCATAGAAGTAGAGTGGAGTGAGTCCGCCTTCGTTCAAAGTTCCGTCCGTGCGTGCGTGCCGTCCTAGTCGTGTTCGCTGTCTCGAAGAAGTTTCTGAGAGTAAGAGCCCTCCCTGCCAACGATGCACATACATCTTCCTGTCAAATTAACACACACTTCTAGCAAGCGGGAGCCCGGCAGTTAGTCCGGATCACTACCCACTGTCGTTATCCATTATCAGACGGAAAGAATAAACGACGATGGGGATCCACTCTACCAATCTTCTGTCAAAGTCAAACTAACACACACACACGTCCAGCGGCAGTCCGGCAGTTAGTCCGGATCACTACCCTCTGCCCATGATCCCCTTATCAAAACGGACAGAATAAACGGATGAGGATCAACCCCAACCCACTCTAACCAAAATCTTCTGTCAAAGTCAAACACCCACGTCCAGATCAATAATCGTTATTTCATTAATCCATTTATCGTTATCCATTATCCATTATCAGAAAAACGACCCGGTATCCCCCACCCACCCATCAATCAATCAATCAATCAATCAAACCCCGGGGGGTACACATGACATGACATTGACAGCTCGGGGAGCATCCATCACAAAGAGCCCCACCCACCCTGTCCATTCTTACTTCATCTCACTTTAAAAAGACCCCCCGATCGTAATCGTAATTGTACGT
>QGOB01000401.1:6105-64555 GCA_003313055.1 Termitomyces sp. MG145 | reverse complement strand
GGAGGGGGGGAGGTGCAGCGGAGTAAACAAGTGGAAAGTGCAAAGTGGAAGAAGAAAGCAAGTATTAGTACAATCAATACAAAAAAAAAAGCGTCAATGATGCATGTATGTATGTATGGGGATGCTGTATGTATGTATGTATGGTATGGGATGCATGAATGATGGGGGGACAGAGACATAGACATAGATAATAACGAATAAAATACCAAAAAAAAAAACAAAAGAAAAAGAAAAAGAAAAAAAAAAAAAAAGGGCTTTTCACTTCTACCCGCTCACAAACCCAAAAAAAAAGAAAAGAAAGAAATGTCCGTCTCTCACTCGCCGTCCTTCGCATCATCGCCATCGCCAACGCGACCGACAAACACCACGCCCTGCATTCTCAACGCATCCTGCACAATCTTCATCCCCTCCAACACCCTCTCCTCCTCCAGCCTCTTCCCCACAATCTGCACGCCCAGCGGGAGCCCATGCATCCCCTCTGGATCATACGCCGCATACGCCGTGCTCGCAACAACAGACGGCGCCTTGAACTCTGGCGGAAGCCGATCCAGGTCCTTGTCCACAAACGTCACGGGCACAACTCCCGCTGTATAATCCAGCTACCCACACCAGCAGCGTCAGCACGGCAGCACGGGGCGCACACCGCAACGCACTCACCAAACTAAAAATCGTCGTAAACCCCGCCGTCACCAAATTCACCTTCTCCGACTCCCCATGCCTAAACGCCGGAAACGGATGCGGAACCGTAAGAACAAAATCCATCATCCCCCTCTCGCTCCACCGCTCATGCCACTCCGCTCTATACGCCTCCCGCTCCGCCGTCAGCGCACGCAGCTCCGCCACCGTCTTCGTGTGCATGATACGCAGGAGCGACGCCGTCGCCGGGTCGGATTTGCGCGTCAGGTACGCGAGGACGTGTTTGAGGAGCTTGGGGAGCGCGAGGAGGTCGAGCACGGAGGACGAGACTTTGTTGAGGCCTTCGCCTGGGGAGAGCAGGGAGCGCAGTTGGGCGCCTGGGAGGCGGATCAGGGTGCGCGCCAACGAGGGATGGGAACGGGTACGTACCTCCGTCGCTGAAGAGGAGTTGGTAGGCGATGTTGAGGCCGCGTTCGAGATCCGGGGGTGTGCTGCGGGTTGCGGGGTGTTAATGGTTATGCATGACAAGACACGGAACGGACGAACAATTCGACGACTTCGTGTCCTTGTTTGCGAAGAGCCGTAGCGACCATCATCAAAGCGCGTTTACACGCAGGTGTAATCGGAACCGGGCCTGAAAAAAAAAAAACATTCTAGTTGGCAAAAAAAGTGGAAATGGACCCCAACCAACCTCCTTCCAACATGATCCCCCACTTTAACTTTCTTCCATCTTCTCTTAGATTAACATTTCTCCACGGAATCGGATGACACTTGAACAGATCAACATACGATCAATCGCAAAAATAGTTCGAAAAACGCACAGTATGATCATACTCCCAAGGTTTAGCCATAACGACGCGTTTCCAAAACTCGTCCAAATCGTCCAAGCTCGCAGCCATGGGGGACGACACGATCTGCAGGCCTTCGAGGCCCTCCATGGACGACTGATTGCCCCACGCCGGGAACCTGCCTGCACTGCCCTTGAGGCTCCATATGCCGCAAAAGTGTGCAGGGAGCCTGACGCTGCCTGCGATATCGGTGCCAATCTCGATCTTGCTGCCGCCGCACGCGAGGAGGGCTGCGCCGCCGCCGGTGGACGCGCCGGGGGTGTGAGTGGGCTTGTAGGGGTTGGAGGTGCGGCCGTAGACCTCTGAGCCTGTTTCGAGGCCGAGGAGACCTGTTGGGACGGTTGTTTTTGCGTGAACGAGAGCGCCGGCGTCTTGAAGAAGACGGACGATGGCGGAGGAGGATTGAACGGGGCGATTTGTGTTTCTAGAGTAACCGATTGTCGTGTCGTGGCCGGCGATGTCGATTGTGTCTGTAAAAGAGGGCGATGGGCGATGATTTGGGGGGCTGGGCGGGATGGCCTACCTTTAATACTCACAGGTACTCCAAGAAGAGAGCGGTCACGTGACGAGTCGAGGTCGGAAATGTGGGGCCAATTTGCGACGGCGGGAATGCGCAAGGCCTCGTCAAACATGAGATCAGTGATACAATTTGTAGCGGCGTGTGCAGCAACCGTCTTTTTGGCGTAGACGGTCAAAATATCCACGGGTGCAATATGGCCGGCCTTGCATTCCGCAACAAGCTGCGAGAGCGACAGCGCGTGTATTTTGCGTTGAGGCAAAGAAAGCGGGGTAGAATAAACAGGATCAAGTGCGCCAATCAACGCCTGGCGCTCAGCCTGTTTACGCGCACTGGATTATGGATTTAGTCAGGGGAGGGAAAACTCAGCGCGCGCACGGACCATGCATCCCGGTGGGTGTTGGCGAAAAAGGAGAACATGGAGGGGGGGGGGGGCAAAAGCGGGCGATGCGGGGAACCCAGATCGACGTGGCTTTATACCGTCGCCGCCGAGGACTTAGCGGCTGTGCGATTAGCGCGGAAGCTCTTCATGTTGTGCCTTGAGCGAAATATCCCGGCCGAGCTAGAACGCCCAGAGCAGAACAGAACAGAACCCTCCCCCTTGCGTCTATTACATACACCTCCCCAATGTCAATCCAATTCGAAGCTCAAGGTACGGTGGAGGAAATGCGCACCAAGTAGTGCGTAAAGGAGGTTGAATGAATGAAAAAAAAAAAAATCGATGCAAGACGTGACATCAAATATTGTCAATCTAGAATCCCCTCTACGACATGCCGGAATCTACGGACCCGATGATCCATGTTCCGCACATATATATATATATATATCCCATGTACATGAGAGGGAGAGAGGGAGAGGGTGACTCCGGGGGGGGTTGAAGCGAGTCAGCTGAGTGGCGATCGCCCCTGAGCTCAAGAACCGGAGCGATGTAGCCCAGTCCACCCACACTGCGCGCACTTGGCGAACAACAACAACAACATGACGAATGCGCCCCAGAACGCCGACGGGATCACGAATCGTAAAATCGTAATCTGCAATCCGGTGTCAATCCCGGGATATGGTTTAAATAAGCGAATAAGCATCCAAGTAAGAAGGGGAGGAGGAGGAGAGGAAAGGAAAGGAGAGAGAGCACTCTCAACCCAAATCCAAATCCAAATCCAAACCAAAACCAAAACCCAAATCCAAATCCAAATCCAAATCTAGATCCAAACCCAAAAGCCAAAAGTCAAACCCTGCTAAGACTGAGAGACTGAGAGACTGAGAGACTGAAAGCTGAGAGCTGAGAGCTGAGAGCTGAGAGCTGAGAGCTGAGAGCTGAGAGCTGAGAGCTGAGAGCTGAGAGCTGAGAGCCTTCGCTGCCAAATCAAATCAGACACGAGTTCGGTCAGTTTTAGTTTTAGCAACGGAACGGAACGAATGAATGAATGATGAATGGATGAATCACAAACCATCAACGCGGCTACCCACTCGACGTGTGGCGTCCCTCAAGTCCAACTTCCCGCACGCGTACGCAGCGCATATACCCATCCCCTCCCATGTACTAAAGTTAGTTGGCTGCCCTGCGATACGATACGTATAACGTTCGGTCTCGATTCTCTATTCATGACGGAGGAGGAGACTGTATCATTGTCATCAGGAACCCGCGACGCAACGCTCTCTCTCTCTCCGCGTTACACCCCCGCCCGCAAGGTAGACTTTTCCATGTAGCTTTAGACGTGAGATGTGAATAGACTTAGAGTTTATTATCGAGAGTAGAGTTGGGCGTGAAGACGTAGAGTAGAGATAGACGACGTGTTCTTCGATCAACCTTTGTGCGAGCGAGTCAATATCTATCTGTGAGAACACCGACCCTCCGATTTATTAACCGAGAACAAAAGGTTAATAACAACATAAATCGCTTGTAGGTGGGGTACATACACAATCCAAGCGCTGCGCTACAAGAAAGCTACACCACTTGCCCGAGATTGTCAATGCATATCCACATCTTCATCAACCGCGTCACCGCCATGCACGACGAGCTCCTCCACGTCGCTCGAACCAAAAAGCTCTTCCTTCGAAAGGTCTTCAAAGTCGGCCAACGCGGCGTACTCTTCCGCATACGCTTCAAGTTCCTCGTCATCCAACCTCGGCTCTTCTGCAACGTCAAACGCTGTTGATCGGCCAGAGCGCGAAGCTGCACGTGAATCGGTAACAAAGTGAGCAAAGTGAGCCCGAGAACACTCAGGGGGTTGGGGGAGTAGTACGTACCAGCACCGCCAACTAGCTCGTTCTCCCACTCTTCTGGATCTTCCAAGTCCGGATCGAACGACGAACCAACCTCTTCAGCGTAAGAGCGACGATACGAATGACGTGCTTTCCGATTCGAGTGGTTCACTATTCTACGGAAGAGCTAAAAGGCACAAATGGGTCAGTAAAAAAAAAAGTCTTTTTTTCTTTTTTTCTTGTTTTTTTTACCTCATCTGCCAAGATAGCATCATCGTCCTCCTCTTCCTCCTCCTCCTCCTCATCGCCCATAACCTCGTCAAACTCAAACTCAAACCCATCACTACTCGGCTCGCTCACGCTCGAATACCGTTTACCCCTCACAGCCATCCTCCGCGCCCGCGCAGCGCGCTCAAAACACCTCGCCTTGAACTTTTCTCGCAAGAGCGCTTTGTGCGGGTCGAGCGGCGGCAGCGCCGCACCCGCCCCCGCGTCGAAAAAGACCGAGCCCCCGCTCGAGCCGACAACACCGCGCGCGTGGGTCCAAGCAGACAATGATGATGATGATGATGATGTGGATGGAGTCAGAGGCGTGCTGGGCGCGCGGGATTTGAATTGGGAGCGCCGGCGCTGCGCAGAGTCGGCTGGGGAACGCGGTGTCCCGGATTTGTGCGCGAGCGGCGAGGAGTTGAGGGGCTGGTAGTTTGTTGGGCGTGTTTTGGTGTGTTTGATGGGCGGTGTGGAGGGGATGGCGAGGGGCGTGTTTTGTGTTCTTTCGGAGAGGAGCATGGTTGAAAGAAGGACGTGTGAGTGACATACACGTGACAGGAGGGCGCTATGAACCAATCACGTGTAACTCAACCTTGAGCGCATTTCTGCAACTGTGCCTGATCAATCCCGCATTCACAGAAGCAGATGCGAGGATATTCAAACTATGCGTATCATAGGGACGCACAACAAAGTCCGCGAAGAAATCCGACCCAAAACTCTCGCGGCAAAGGGGGGTGGCGGCGACTTCCCCCCAGTTGCCGAGGTTAATTCAACGTGTGTATGTGTATGCTATTGAACATGTGGTTATGCCGTTAGATCCCTCGTATATATATATATGATTTGAGAAGCGATGCCATGAAAACCTCGATCCTTGAAAGGGACATTTAAGATCGCGAGGTGCGCCTGTCATGGATGTCAGCTCTAGAATCGACGCGCTTTGCATCCGATACTCGCGCATCCACTTGTGAGTTACGCGCTTTGCATCCGATGCTCGCGCATCCACTTTGCTCGGGGGAGACTTGCGAGTTACGCGCCATTAACAGCTTGTGCCTGCAAATATCCAGGCAACGAAGATTTCAACCCACACGCCATTGAGACCCCTCAGAAACGAACGAACAGAACACTCAGAGAACAAAAACCTCGCTCCTGTATTTCACGTGGGTATCACCGAAATGACAAATACCGGAACCTCTTCGTCCATGTTTACTGGACATGTGGCGTTGATCATCGTGTGATCAGGCTCCCCTTTCGTCCTCAATTTTGGGGTGGTGAGGTGATAAGTGACGAGACATCATGTCCTACGGAAAGGGTTCAAGCCCCGGTGCATCATCGTTCAAAAACCCTCTGTCCACTTCAACACCGGCAGGGATAATGTCATTCATGCTTTCCCCAAGCTTCCTCGTCGAATCTTCTACTTCGACGTCAAAGACGCTTCTGTCGCTCCCCGCGCGTAGGGACGCGTCGGACAAGTACCACATCCGTTGTTGGGCCAATCCTTGTTCTATCGTAGCCTGGCCGCGCGAGCTCAGCCGCACTATCGTTAACCGCAAGTAAGCGTTGGGGGTACTGACTTGTACGCCGTCGATCCCGTGCCAACCGTGGGCAATAGCAACCTTCAGCATCGTTGTCAAACGGGGCTTGTACTGCAGGGAGATAGTTATAGTTGGCAGGATGTCGCTGTAAACGACGATAATTAGGCTTGCTTACGGCCATTTCCAGGAATATTCGCTTCTCAGGAACAGGCAAACCTTCGTCTATTACTGGCGGCTTGACGTACGCTATGGCGAGGATCGTTGTGGCTGTTGAGTACACGCCCCGTTCGTGCGGTGTAACCGGGGCAGTTGCCGCTACGGAACCCAGAGTAAAAATTGTTGTAAATTAAATAAAAATGGCACACGAGGTTCCAGACCGGAAACTCACGGATAGCACCCACCGTGATGAGAACTTTTGGTGATCCTTTTCGACCCAAGTACCTTTCTACATCGTCCGTGTTCTTAAGATGGATAATAGTCAGATGGGAGAGCGACGACTGCACAGCTTCGACCTCGGCTGGATCGCGATTTACTAGGAACAATGGACTGAGGCCAAGCAGTGTAAGAGCATGAGCGGCGGATCGAGTCGTTGCTCCACCTCCAATAATCACACCGGCACCGGTTCCGGCGGGGTACGAAGCTTCAGGAGAAATTATCCTGGTTGGAAACTGCGATCCGAGTGCTCGTAGAAGGGCATTTCGTATGCCAAGAACTGTGTGCAACCCAGGCGATATTGATCCGGCGAGTTCAACCGAAAGAAGAAATCGTACAGGCTTACTGTCCGTGTTCTGACCCACAAGTTTGCATCTTCCGTTCGTTGGGACTTTGACGATAGTGTTGCAGGCACCCGTGATTTGGCTTTCGAGTGATATCTCGTCGAGATAAGGTATTATTGCGGCCTTTATGGGCATAGTCACGCTTCAATTATGTGCGAGTTATGTGTTAACTACCCGGCATGGAGTCTCATTCGAGAAAAGACTCACGCGGCGCCTCCACAGTCCTCGCTGGATAGCGCTTGAAGCATTGCTTTCGTAACTTTGCTTGTTGACCAAATTTCATACGTGTTCACTTCTGCACGCCCATCTGGCCAGTGAGTAAAAGAATGGTTGTGCAACGTAGGTGCGGCAGAATGAGCAATGGGATAACCAAATAGATAGAACTTTTTCCCTGCTGGCGGTGTCATCAGAAGAATTGGATCCTTTCAGATGAGTTGGACATCAAAATCTTCACGCGCAAGGTAGATCTCAGACATTCTGTGTTATATGAGAGAGTTCATGGGTGAGCCGACTTGGCCGATCAAACGGAACCAATTGGAATTTGATGCAAGTCCGAGCAGGCCCGACCTTCCAATCATAACTTGTCTCCCTTCAGATCCTTACAAGATCAGCCTCCCTCTAGGCTCACATAAGCACCCTACAGAAACCCCAAAGGTCAGGGAATAACAGTATGTAGCAAAAAAATCACAGGATCCTGCGCTTCTTTTCTACTACTACATCCTACTGCGGGGGGTAATTCTTGTTGAGCCATCATGGGGCACTTCTCTCGTGTCGAAGACCGGCCCACGCCGCACGAAGTATACAATTGGAGGGTCTATTCTGCAGCCATGATCTCAGCTTTTGCCGCAGTGATGATCGGGTCAGTCCCCATTCCAACTCTATTTTCGTACTGACCCCCCGATTTCTAGATACGACGCAGCCTTTATAGGAACATCCATAGCACTTCCGAGCTTCAAGACAGAGTTTGGGTTAGACAAAGTCTCTGCTAGTAGATTCGCCCTCATCTCGGCGAACATAGTTTCATTATATCAAGCTGGGTATGTATAATCTTGTGGTTCTTCTCACTCAAATTTGACTACTCACGGTTTCGCAGTTCCTTCTTTGGCTCTATCTTTGGCTATCCTCTTGGCTTCTTCTACGGCCGTAAGGTGGGATTGCTGCTGTCTGCTATCGTATTCTGCATAGGAGTTATCCTCCAAGTCGTCGCTTCGTGAGTAAAAAAGCTACTCCTACCACACACATGCACGATCTCACCCCCCCCTGGCAGATCAAATACCGGTTTTGGAACCATCTACGCCGGCCGAGTCATCGTAGGTCTCGCGATTGGTGCCGCGTCGAACCTGGCAGTAAGTGAACACTGCCTGCTTTTGGTGTGCTTCCAACACATCCGTCTTAGCCTATCTACGTGGCCGAAATCTCGCCTCCAGCTATACGGGGTAGGTTAATAGGCCTCTACGAGCTTTGCTGGCAAATCGGTGGTGTTGTAGGTACGCCCCCTACTCGGGATTGCTTGTCATCGCGCTCTCAACCCCTCCTTCGAGGCTTCTGGATCAACTATGGCGTCAGCATTCACATCCCACTTGGTCGTCGTCAATGGTTGATAGCATTCGCAGTCCAGTTCATCGTGAGCTCGTAGTTCCGAAGGGTTTCGGTGGTTGACTGAGGGACCTTTGATAGCCCGGGGGGCTGTTGTTCATCGGAACTTGGTTCCTTACCGAGTCCCCTCGCTGGCTCGTTTCGCATGATCGCAATAGTCAAGCCTTAAAGAACCTTTCTTACCTTCGGAACCTACCCGACGATCACCCGTATGTCGTCGAGGAGTTCCAAAGTATCGAACAGACTATCGCAAACGAACGCGGTCGTGTCGGAGCAGGGTTCTTCGGTCCTATGAGGAACGTTTTGACGAATGAGATGTTGATCAAACGCCTGTTCATTGGTTCCAGCCTCTTCGCTTGGCAGAACGCAACAGGAATAAACGCAATAAATTATTACTCGTTCGTTCAGTTTCTCGATTCTAGTGTCACATTCAAAAATCCCTCAATCACACCTCACAGCCCGACTATCTTCAATTCTATCGGAATCACGGGAACAAATACTGCGCTCCTGACTACCGGAGTTTATGGCATCAGTTGAGGTTTCTGCGCTTCCTAGACTTTTTCTGATTTACAGCTTCTTCTTCTAGTCAAACTGGTTGGCTCTCTCGTCTGGCTCCTGTATCTGGTAGATACATTAGGGCGTCGTTATCTCCTAATTGCTGGCTCTATCGGTGGTGGGATCTCTATGTATTACATCGGGGCCTATATCGCCATATCAAAACCCGTGACTACTTCCGTGAATGGATCTGTTGCGTTGAATGCTGGGGGGCGTAGCGCCGGTGAGTGATTCGCGTAATTTCGCGGCCCCCATGCGAATCCAGCCCCCTACTTAGTCGCGTTCTTTTACATCTGGACGATCTTCTACTCACCAACGTGGAATGGTACCCCCTGGGTCGTCGGAGCTGAGTTCTTCCCTCAACATGTACGGACCTTTACACAAGCTTGCATGGCTGCGTCCAACTGGTTGTATGGGTGAGCTGGTCTCGACTTCTAGATACGATGACTTGACTGAACCCACCCCCCCTCACATAGTTTTCTCATCGCCCGATTCACTCCACAAATGTTCCTGGCCATGGGTTACGGCGTTTACATTTTCTTCGCCTCGTTGATGATGTTATCCATCGTCTATGTATTTGTGAGCTCGTCTCTCTGCCTCCATATATCACCGTTCATGTAATTCTTGCTAGTTCGTTTTACCGGAAACAAAACAAGTCCCACTCGAACGAATGGAGGAACTTTTCGCACCTGGGCTCAAGCCATGGAGGGCACATTCGGTGGTAATGGCCCGAGTCCATGAGCAGAATGCTGCCAGGGTTCACAGGAGAACGTCTCACGATTTGGCGGGAAAACCATCTCATGATCGTTCAGAGTATTCGTGAATCCTTGATGTTGATTGGTAGCTGGCTTATGACATGGCATCTCTTTTTTTTCTGCCTTTCCTCGTCTCCTGCTTGTGTTTTGTAATATCACAGGTTGCCATCTCGGTGGGTGTCCTGTCATAAGCGCTCGTTTTTTCATCATTTTCCTACGCGAAGTCTGAAAGGTTGTTGCCGTTGACACGATGGTGTATCGGATCTTTGATTGTCATCTCGACTCCGCTTTCAACAGCCTGGGAGCGACCCTTACTTTTGGTATCGGCTAGATAAAGATTACCCCGTTTGATTAATGACGACTCGAACAATTGGATGTCTGTCGCAATTCACAAGCACAGTTCCGGTACATCGGCATATTCTTTGAAATCTCGGAGCTTTTTGTTGTCTTGACTCACGCTTCTGGATCTCAAAAACATCCGTGGATCATCAAAAAACCGCCATGGGGCGCATCACATGGCTAATTTCCTTACAATATATGACTGTGGCTCACTGATGGTCAAAGTATTCAGGGACAGGACACAATAATCCAAACCCGGAATCTTTGCTCGTAGACTAATAAGATCCGAATGCCGGATGGTCATCTACAGCCGTACTTCTTATTATCTCCGTGAGCTACCTTCTGAGAGGATATGAACATCGCTCTTCTTCCCAGTAACTATCATCCGAACTCTTTGTCAATGGCTGACGTTTTTGTGCGCTCTCCTCCCTTTTCCGAAAATTTTTGACCAATTTACATACATCAGTTTGATATTGTCATCGATGACAAACCTGCCGGGCGGATTGTCATGAAGCTATATGATGATGTCGTACCCAAAACTGCGCGGAATTTTCGTGAACTGGCTACTGGCAAACATGGGTTCGGCTATGAAGGCTGTACTTTGCATCGTATAATTCCAGGCTTCCTCATCCAAGGCGGAAATGTCGAAGGCGGAAAATCCATCTATGGAGGCCGCTTTGCCGGTGACGGCGTTTTACCTCCTAGTCGCTACGCGTTGTTGACGCTCAAATATGTATGTAATCTAGACGAGAATTTTCAGCTGAAGCATGACAAGCCTGGCCTTTTGTCGATGGCTAATTCGGGGAAGGATAGCAATGGTTCCGAGTTCGTGATCACCACTATCGCTACTACATGGCTTGATGGGTCTCATGTCGTTTTCGGTGAAGTTTCTTTTGACTCGCTTGAATGAAAATCGAGACACTGATTAGTTAATAGGCGAAGTCATGGAAAATATAGATCTTGTGAAACACATAGAAGCATTGGGGACGCCGCATGGTACTCCTAAAGCAAAAGTTGTTATCGCTGCATGCGGGACTGTCTAACAAACTAACTTGAAACTACTATTCTGTTCCTGATCTGCGTGAAATGTATCTGCTAGTAATCAGACTTATCAATCCACGTCCCTGGCACTAGTCAAAATATAACCATGCTCTCGGCGAGATTTACAAATATCGTCTGACTTCATCTTGCGCCTCCATCGCGCTCCGCACCTTCTCACCTCTCTTCAATAACAATAACTTCTCGCGCGGCCCTTCGTTAGATGAATGCTCGGAAATTCCCGTTATTGCTGCTTATCATGGAAGGGTAAATTTCCAATCATATACATATTTTCCTGTGCTCAATATATCAATAGTTGTGGTAGCTGTCCGATCACAAATGTCCCGACGACTTTGCGCAAAAGTTGGCATAAGTATACTCTCCGGAGATTTATTGTGACTATCACTCGTTCCTCACAGCACAAGTGAGTACTTCTGGACAGCTACCCCAGAGGGGACTTGTCTACAAAGATCGTACACCTATAGTCATCATGTCTGCATACATATCAAAAATGTGGGTGGACCTTTGCCTTCTAAGGATCGAGATCAAATATCTAGCTTGTAGGATTACAGCTCGTAGAACTTCGAGTCTTTATCCAGATGTAGGAGATATTCTGAGATACTTATTGCAATACTCGAGACACCTGACTCGGAAGTGCGGGACGAATGATTCGGTGATGGCCGTGCCGATGGATTTGTAAGCAATATGGTCATCTCCTTTTTATTCCCTCCGCTGATAAAATGGATCTTTGGTGCTACTCTTTCCGCTCTTGTCATGGCCAACGTATATGTAAGCCAACTCCTGAATTTACACCAGAACTCTTCTTATCTTTCAAATATAGTTTGACATCACGATCAACAACGAACCCTTTGGGCGCATCGTCATGAAGCTCTACGATGATGTTGTGCCCAAGACCGCGAAGAACTTCCGCGAGCTCGCGACTGGCGAGCACGGGTTCGGCTACGCTGGATCCTCGTTCCACCGTGTCATCCCCGAGTTTATGCTCCAGGGAGGTGATTTCACGAAGGGAAATGGCACCGGCGGCAAGTCGATCTATGGAGAGAAGTTTGCTGGTAAGGCACATGTGCTTGGATTTGATTCATATCGATCTGATTATCGTGATATTTGATCAGACGAGAATTTCGTCAAGAAACACACTGGACCTGGTATCCTTTCTATGGCCAATGCTGGCAAGAACACCAACGGCTCCCAGTTCTTCATCACCACAGTTAAGACATCTTGGCTTGATGGTGCTCACGTTGTTTTCGGTTCGGCTACTTCTTGTTACTTGCAAGACAGCACTTCTTATATACCTTCTTTTTTATAGGTGAAGTTGTCGAGGGTCTAGACGTTGTCAAGAAGATCGAGAAGTTGGGATCTGCGTCTGGCAAGCTCTCGAAAACGGTTACCATTGCCAAATCGGGAACCGTCTAAAGGGCTCCAGCACTCAGCGCTTATGAATCTCGAAACATCTTGTCCTACATACTTACTTACTATAAGATCCTTAAGCTGCGATTTTCGCTATACACTCGAGTGAAGTCATTTGAACTATGTATCACATTTCTTAATTATAAGTTTCAAGCTGATTCGGGTTGAAACGTTTTATTAACACATCATCGGTAATCGCCGGATTTCTTAAAACAGATAACATAATCTTTGGGGCTCTACACCACTCTTCTCATCTCCACCATGGCTAACGTATTCGTAAGGCATTTCCTGGACTATGGCAAGAAGCCTCCTTTTCTCATTACTATCGATCTAGTTCGACATCACGATCGGCGACGAGCCCTCTGGGCGCATCGTCTTCAAGCTCTTTGACGATGTCGTTCCCAAGACTGCGAAGAATTTTCGCGAACTCGCGACTGGCCAGCACGGCTTTGGTTACCAGGGATCCTCTTTCCACCGCGTTATCCCCAATTTCATGCTCCAGGGGGGTGATTTCACAAAGGGCAATGGTACCGGCGGAAAATCGATTTACGGAGAGAAATTTGCCGGTTTGTGGCATTTATCTGATTTTCATCATCTGCGATTATCTCATGATCTGTGATTAGATGAGAACTTCCAGCTGAAGCATACTAAACCTGGTCTTCTCTCCATGGCCAACGCTGGCAAGAATACTAACGGCTCTCAATTCTTCATCACCACTGTCGTGACATCTTGGCTTGATGGTGCTCACGTCGTTTTTGGTCAGCCTAATACTTCTTGGTTCGTGAATCATTCCTGATTTTATCTTTCGTTTCGTAGGTGAGGTTGTTGAGGGTATGGATGTTGTTCAAAAGGTTGAGAAGTGTGGATCTGCTTCTGGCACGACCGGGAAGAAGGTCGTCATTGCCAAGTCCGGAACCGTTTAAAGGATTTGAAACTTTAAGGACTTCGAATGAACTGTTGTATCATATATGGTTTTATACCTACATCAAAATGCTTGAATCATATGCGATTTCTGCTGTATAGATCAATAAAATAATCGAGTGCTCATCAAGAGATCACCTCATTAGATGGGTAAATATTCTGTTTTGCATCGTTCAACATTCTTCGGCGTTCTCATTACTGGCACTGGGTATTTTCCGCTTCGACTCATATTTCTTATTACGAACGCAAGAGACGCATGGCATCTGCAGAATACCAATTGCGTTGTATGGTAACATCGGCATTTGCATGGGACGCGGGCGCTTTCTAGATTTCAGATTGAGACCATCGGAGACAACTTGACAACGAGATAGATTTTGAGCGGCTTTCGCCCGATCATAAGACGTCGCACCACGGCCTATACCGCCGCAGTGACGGTGATGGTAAAGATAACTACTTCGAGACTCTGGATAGTTTCGTATGGCGTGCATGTTCGACGTTTAATGCATTGCTGTCTGCCAATTCCTCCGGCATCGTCCAAAAGCCCACCACTGCCGCCTGGAAGAGAACCTTGGCTGCTAATTGTAGAGTCTTTTCGCCCGGTCATAAGACGTCGCACACGGCCTATACCGCCGCAGTCACGGGTGATGGTAATGATAACTACTTCGAGGCTCTGGATAGTTTCGTATGGCGTGCATGTTCGCCGTCTATGCATTGCTTACAGTGCCAATTCATCCGGCATCCCACCACTGCCGCCTGGAGGAGAACCTTGGCTGCTAATTGCAGAGTCTTCGGACAATGGAAGTCCTGGCTCATCAGATCATACTATCGTTAGATGGCGCACATTTGCTGGTCTGGCCTTGAGAGATACGTCGTTGAATCGCGAGGGGTTCAATGCTCGAGGCATCGCCCTCTTCGTTGTTCCTGACCCGTGCGGTTAGTCCCTCTTTCGGTCTATGAGTTCAGAACCTTCTCGAAGCTATTGATACTATTCATATGGGCGCTCGCGACCACGGGCATTTACCGCCTCTAGCCGTTTGGGAAGTCTCTATTGACACCGAGATATGGATATGAACCCCCTAACAACTTTCCTTGCTCTTGGGAAAGTGCGGTCTAGCCTGAAGTATGGTATCTGCGACCAAAATGAAAAGCCGAGAACAGGATTGTGAAAAGCGTCCATTCATTCCATACTTTTCAGATCTTTCAAGTGGGTATGCGGGTATCCGCACCCAGGGCTCAGGACACTACAATCCTGGAATGTCTTTGACCCGGCGACCATAGCTCTATCTTTATTCCAGCTCTTTCAATCTTGGTTGATTGTCTCCGCCCATTGGCTCCAACTACTTTGATACTTAGATTCTCAGCATCATGATGATGATGTCCGTCTTAGGTAACGTATTTCCCGCTCTATCACTCAGGGCCGAGGGGCTTCCAGCTTTCATCCATACTTATTGATAGAATTCCAGAGGAAGAACTCGAACGTGAGTTCTTCCCGGATCTTCCAAGTAGCAAGGCCCACAGCAGTCCAATGGCGGCCCGTTCCCTATAGCACATACTTTTTACCTTGAGCATTTTTATACTTGCACCCTCCAGGAGACGCGTGCCACTTCATGATCAGCTGTGAGCCTTGCATACAAGAATTTTAATGGTTCTCTGTCCCTGATCTGCGCCCTCGACAGTCGTCGACCCGTTCATAATGCACGTGAATGGTCCGGTTCCTTTTGAGCCTTGGCTCTTGCTTCTCTCATGCATCCGCGTATCGCAACCCGGAATTGGCATCCTCCGTTAACCGTCCCCAGGTTTGTCATCGTCGCGTTCTTCATCTGCAACTTCTTCCTCGTCACTTGTGCCGCTGCTTCCGTGGCAGCACTGGATCGAGGTCATAGAGATTCCTTCTGTACTGGGTTAGGCTACCTATCGCTACTAAGACCTTCGATTTGATAAGTCTATCCCTACTCACACATCACCGCGGTGGCTTTCATTGGGCTTGTCCACGGTGAGTACTCTCAATACAAGTGGCCGGCAGGATCTAGGAGTATCGAAATATGTGCAATGAGTACTGATTCGACCCGAACAGTTATCTCTGGAGCGATTCAGAGCAACAAATGCCAAGTCCAACCACTACGTTAGAGATAGACCGAATAATTTGTTTTGAGATATTGTCGTTGCTTCAGACAAGTTCATATGCGAAATCGTTAATGTTGCAACCCACTACGACGTCGAAGTTAGTTGCAGTTGGACGACGAGTATTGGTTATTGGTAGTGCTGAAACGTGTTGGAGCTATGACTTGAACAGCATTGCATGGCCCGGGGGAAGTCGAGTTGATATAGTTCGCTTCCCTTGTTGGACGTGTACTATGAGTTTCTGATATGGTCACTCACGCTTTATGAGACTCGTTTCAGGAAGTGATTATTGTGGAATACGGCCCCTGATGCATAGTAGTAGCGAGCCTGCGATGGACTTCAAAACGAGTTGACAAGTGGCGAAGAACACCAGTATTCAGACGCGGCCAAGTCGAATGGAAAAGGACTTCACGTTAGCCTTTGTAATTTGATAGGACCTTGGCCAGTCTCTCTGCTTATCATCTGATTTTTCACAACGAACACGGGCCACAAAGGCCGGAAAGATTGCAGATTGATATAAGCTACCAAAGATCGAGATAACAAAAATTCACTTTTACGACTTCTGTACACACACACTAAGCACTAAACGCGCACATCAAGCACTGAGCTCGTAGGCAAATGCGAGTGCGATCTTGGAAAATTCAAAAGTATGCGACCAAGAAAATCCTGGAACATGGATAGTGTCGTTTTCTGAGTGTCTGAAGGGATTGGCAAGTTCCAGACGCGACTCGAGCGGGAAACATGTCGGATAACCCAGGTCATACCAAACGGCATGGTCTGAGCACGGGTAGCCGCACTGTAAGTGGAAAAGATTCAGCAAGGAAAGAAGAAGAATCGTTATTGAATCGACTAGCCGGATTGCTCTCGATATGAGGAAGAGTGGAGTACTGTTCGATGATTTGTACGAGGAAAGCATTCAGACCTTGATGAACATAATCCTGAAGGAATTATCGTAAATCAATGCTGTTAGGTTAGTTGTATGCAAAGGCTCTCACTGGCATCAGGGCAATGGCCTCCTCTGTACCAGGTGGAATGCTGTGAGGCGGACAATTAGCTGACATTTTAACTCGTAAGAAACGAAAACATATCGACGTACTATGCGGTCAAGACCAAGTTCATCATAGCCTTCACTTGTTTACCAGCATTTTTGTAGCTCTTTGCGATGGGTTGCGATCCAAGGCTGCCGGGTTCCTCACCGGAGTACCTGACAATCTCGAGTGTAAGCCTGCGCAAGATTTGCTCTTGGAAGCTTGTTAACCGCACCAATGAAATTCTACAGCCGTTTTCGGCTTGAAATCTTGAGAAGCTAATAAAACACGAAAGACCTCGATAAGATCGGAGGCAGCAGCAGCGTTGTCGTCTGCGCCGGGCGCGCGACCTTCATGCAAGTCCTTGCGATTGATACTGTCCAAGTGGGCCGAAATTATAGTGATAGGGCCGTTGGTAGATCCTGGAATTCTAGCAATGACAGAGTTCTGAGCCCAAGAATGTACGAAAGGGCGGACAGTCGCGCCGCGTCCCGGATACATCTTAATGATCTGGATTATGACGGCTAGTTATCGCGGGGTAACGCCAAAGCGGATGGATCAACTTACGTCGGCGACAGTTTGGACGAACCATTCTGCTGACCTTGCACCACCGTCTGTGACAAGGTATCGGTTGTGATAGACAGTGAGCTCGTTGACCCAGGATTGAATATTTGGAAGGGAAAGGTCAGCTATGAGCTTTTTCACCTCGGGCTGATGGGACAGAGCAGGATCTCACAATATAAGTCAGTCAAACGTAATGTAGTTTCGAAATCATCACCAACATGTTACAAGAGTGTCCAACTATGAGTGTGTATCGGCAAAGGGGCAACAAGTAGAAGTGATAAAAACGCACGGTATTGTGCTTGACGTCGAGTTTTGGAACCTTGGGTTTCCTATCTGTGTTGGTATCAGGAGGAACGATGATCGCAATGACGGATGCAGCGACAAGAGCAAGATGCAAGATAGTGCAGAGAGGCTTCATGGCGGAGACACTACGATTATGAGGGAGTGAATACCTGAAGAAATCAGCAAGGCCGTATTTATGCTGCTGTAGCCAAAGTTCGGTTCCGTCCGAGAACAGGCCCCCGTCATGATATAGCTTGTGCTCTTGCGATTCTGTTACAGATGCTCGACGTAATTAGCAAACAACTGTGAGACTCACTAGAGAAGGCCTTGGATGTGCTACATTGACGTCGAGAGAGATAGACGTAAATGGAATCATCGTTACATCATCGTATAGATTGACATACCGCGATTAGATTTTGAGGCCGCCTTTGACCCCATGTCCCCGAACTAAGCAGAAATTAAACACTGCAAGGTCGATGGAGCTAGTTTACACTCACCTGTGAAGCTTTTGTTGAATACAGCATGGAGAGTGCTCTCTATTTTGGTTGAAGGTTCGACGACACGTTGACCCAGCAACGCGTGTTGCAGGCGCTTCCCCTTCAGGCCATATCCGATCTCAGCGCAAGTTCGATGTTAGACATTGTTCATCTACTGCGATGGAATGCTGATAATCACTGAGAGAAGTGAACTTCGCGTCGTTCGAGAATCTCACCTGTCTTCTTCTGGTATTGCTACTGGATGAATTTATCAAGGCTAAATGTCCAAACCATCGAGGACTCTTTGCCTCCGCGCTGGACGGCAGATCGTGGCTTTCTTCGGATCTGCAGCCCTCTGTATGTATGCACGTAATAGATCGAGTCGAGCGAGAGGGAAAAAAATGAAATATAGTTAATGATGGACCTGCAATCGCAGTGCCAGACGTATTTGGCCAGAGGTACTGCTTCATGTAGCCTCTTAGTCTATGGATGAATCGAGCGTAGTATCGATAGCTTATGGCCATGACCTCGATTAGCTTCTGGCTGTCAATTTTAGTGTCGCCTACTGCAAGTGGCGCAGGCTACTGGGCTGATGGAAAGGTATCTGGACATTCGAAAACCGTCCGATCGAGAAGGCACTCCGTCAGAAGCCAAACTGCCGTCGGGGTTGCGTTGCGAATCATGATGAACTCTTGCAAAGACCTAATTAGAGGTTTTGCGGATCCTGACTTGGACCAAACGTAACGTTTATGAAGTAGCAGGTGCGTTGGGACTCTGCTGGCAAAATCTACGATTTAGATGCTCAAGTTAAAAAGTTCGAGAGTAAAGTTCGGCTTAAGCTTATTCCGTCCGATTTCTATTCAAGTGGCGAGCGGACAGACTAAATTGGACTCGCATCATGATGACTAGAAGTATGAATAGTAAATAGCAAATGAAGGCGCGGGATACAGTTCAGTGGGACACATGTCAGTCATGTACAAATGTTCCTGTAGCGTCTGCATCAGGGAACCAGGAATTCCAAGTTAGGCATAGCTACCACAAATTCTCAGTAATTATGCAGAGCTATGTAAAATTTGACTGACTTAACCATCTACCTGTAGTTTTTGAAATTTAACGTTGTAGATTACTAGAGTTTTCCCAGAGGGTTGTCAGGGGGAAAATAGTTATCCACTTATCATTGAGGACAACATGCATTAGATACCTATTACTTACCTGTTATCACTGATTGTAATCGAGTGAAGATACATCTATCACTGATTGGAATAAAGTGAATATGCATCTAAGTTGAATTACAACTCCAGAGATTTGAACTTGCAGTCTTGTATAAAGGAAAGTTCCAAAACAAGCAACACTTACTACTGTGTTGGAATTCCAACCAATGCGCGTAAACAGGTGCGACCAACACCTAGATAGAACACATATAAGTATGTATCCTCAGAACATGTAAACAGAGCCATATTGTGTGTACCTAGATAGAACACTTATAAGTATGTATCTAGGTATGAATTTATGTTAGTAAGTGTCCATACCAATCTAGTAACATACCCTCAGAACATGTAAATGGAATTGATGGTATGTTAGGTATTGTCCTGAATATTGGTTTGGCTCTGATGATGTGGCCATGCTTGTCACTTCCATGCCACTCCAACATACTGCACCATATGACCATCACCAATATAGTGAAAAAGAATCTTGATACTGCCACCTGTATATCGTTCACTCTTTGCAAGCAATCCTAGAGACATCAATCTTACATCAATACCTATGGAATTTAGATAGCCTATCTGCATCTACTGTTATTAATGCAATTTAAGCATCTATGGTCACTGTTGAGTGCTTGCATGTAGACCTATTGGTACAACCACAATTTGTATTCATGTTTACTAGATTTTTGTCCCACATTCTTTGTAACAACCAATTGACTCATGTTTAGAATCTTATGTAGATTTGGAAAAGTTGGATATGTTGTTAGACTTTGGACTTTGGTGACACATCTACACACATATATTGGAACTCTTTGCAGACAACACCCTCAGTCATTAGGTCTGGACTTCTAACAGAGTAGGATTGTAATGCTGCATAATGCATCAAAATTCCCCAGTATTGACAATAGTAAGTACATTATAATTCCCGGTAGGTTATACAAATTTAATCCAAGATGTCATAAGTCTACATGGCCTTTGGTAATTATTGCAAATGCATCAAAATTCTCCAAAGAGCACTTTGAAATTCCTGGTTAATTTAACCAAGGTTTCCATGAGTTTACATGTTCTTTGGTAATTATTGAAAATTATTGGGTATACACGGTATTTATCTCTAACTAGCCTAAATGACCCCTAGCTATGATAAACTTAACATTTCCTGTCTTCCTGATGTGATCTGGATACCGAGCTCAGGCAAATGCCCATGTAGTGTGTCTGATTTAAACGCCGAGCTTATATGCAAATGGACCAAAATTCTGGCAAATTAGAATGGATGGGACCTTGGGAATTTGCCAATGGAAGTTTTGCTTGTGTGTCTGTAGGTGGGGCACTCCCCATAAAGAAGAACATGTTGTACTCATTGACCACATTTTTGTCATTGTCAATACTAAAGACCCCCAGCAAAAGGCCAAGGGATAGAGAAGGACAAAAGACAAAAGTAGAAGAATTGATATGGCATAGGTATACGAGATTCTGGCCAGACATACAAAAACAAACATGATTGTGTGGTCCATGCACAGGGAAGATATATAAGGAGGGAATTGAGAAGTGTGGCAAGGTTTCAGGTCAGCAGCTTGGAGTTCACAGGGTGTGGAATACTTAGACCAATAGCACAATTACTTTGGGGATTCTCATCAATTTATTTAAGCCATTTGATTGAACTTAAGTTATAACTCAGAATCAATTCAAATCTATCATTTTTAGGTTTGAAAAAAGTGTATTCAAGTATATGGTAAGCCTGCATACACTAGTGAATTAATGACGTGCTTGAGCCTAGGTCAAAGGGACAAAACTCTGGAGTTGCCTCAATAAATTCTACTTTTCAGTCATTACTAAGCTCATGGAAACTCATCTCAGCGTTTGTGGGTTCCATCAAAATCAATGTGCAGTTCCGACATCCATACAGGCTACATCACTCGAGACTGTTGCAAAGAAAATTGGCTTCTGTTATTGACTCTCATGGCTTGGCCTCGGGATCTAGAGGCAATTCATTCTCATCAATATCTTGTACCCCCCAAACATTGTCATGGTACATGTGACCGTGACTAGCTACAGTAGTCGGTACTTACTACGATTCCCTTATCTTTGCCCATTTCGTTCTTAGGTATGTTGACACGCGTTCTTACAGTGTTTCACATACAATATATATTTTGTTCTTAGTGCTATTCGACGTGCCATGTTGCGAACCATGAACCGTAGCCTTACACTTGGGCAAAGATATTAGAAAGGAAAGAAAATTTTCATTTTCTCGACCTTCGAAATGACTACACCTGGCATGCCCGAGGACGTAGACACGGCCTTACCAGAGAAATGCATTGTGGACATGATGTTCATGGCCATCAAAGTCAAGCTAGCAGTGCAGCTCACGTCGAACCTGGATGAGGTCCGGGAGGGTGTGGAGGTGTTGAAGCTGGGACTTGGTGAGCTGCAGAAAGGCATGGACGTGGCATACAATTGACTCGCACAGCTGGAGCAGGTGCAGGAGACTCGGAGATTGGGACATGGGCCTAAGATCTGCCTGCCGGAGGTTTATGACAGCAAGGGCAAAGGCCCTTGCAGATCAGTTTGTTCAGCAGGTCAACGCTGCCACCAAATTTGAGACCTTTTGGGATGACCGCTAGAAGATCTTGTGGGCACAGTCATACCTGACGGGGTCTGCACAGGACTGGTTGTGCATTATCACAACCGGCATGGATGACCCCGACCTCAATCCATGATGCTTTGGGTGGGAAATGTGGCTGGCAGACTTTAAGGCAGCCTTTTGCACTTGGGATCCAGCACAGGACATGCTGACATGCCTCGGGCAGTTGCAGCAGGGGTCAAAATCTATCATGGACTATTGTACAGCCTTTTTCGAGCTCAAAGGGAAGCTGGGATGGGCAGATGCAGAGAGTGAACACGTCAAGGACCGTTTTTGGAAGGGTTTGAACCTGGCGGCGATGGAGGCGTTGGTGAACATGGATTACAAGACGGCGGAAGAGGCCTGGGACATCCTGCTGCACCGGGAGACCAAGTTGGCGGACATTGCAGCAAAGAAGAAGGGGGGCTGGCATGGGGGCAGTACAACCCCATGCAGGCCAACATCAGTGACACCTGCCACGAATACCGCAGCCCACTTGGCCCCTCCGCCTGCGCTGGCAGATCCAAATGCAATGGATGTTGATGTAGGTGCACGCCTGCAGCAAGGAAATGTTTTAAATGTGGGAAGGCGGGGCACTTTGTGGCAGAGTGCCCTGAGTGGGTGGAGTCAATTAGGGCGGCAGTACAGGAGATGGTAAAAGGGGAGCCTGGGGTGGGTTTTGTGTAGGGTCGCCCTGTGTCTCCACGACAGGTGCAACCAAGAGATCACATGTACTCACTCCGAGCAATGGGATTGTTTTGCGTGGCCCAAGTGAAGCAGGTGTTGTAAGGAGGAGGCGCCGACAGGGGGTGTGGCATGGGGCGGTTATTCATGTGCAGTCGCCAAGGTCAGAGTTTTCAGCGCTGGAGTTGCCACCGACACTGCAGTTCCAGGGTCAGGAGGCCCTGTGGTTGGGGGATGACAATTTGATCCTTGGAGTCAGCTGGCTGTGGCGGAATAATCCTTGCATTGACTGGAGCAGGTTGACGATCAATTTCACGTCCACCTTCTGTGGGGAGACTTGCCTGCTGGTGGTCACAAAGGTTGTGTCAATGGGATTGGCATCTCATGCTCAGCAAGTGGCAGGGCATCCTTGTGTGCGACTGCCAGCAGAGAGGTTCTACAAGCTGAAGCAGGCACACACTAGAAAGACATGTTTTCAGCGGGCACAGAGGGGTGAGGCAATGAGGATTGTGAGAGCTTGCATCGATGGGGCAATCATGAAGGCAGAGGAGGAGGTGTGTGTGGGTGGAGGAGAGGGTGAAGGTGCGTTTTTGGAACAGAGGTGGGACATGCAGTCGATGAGGGGAGGGGAAGGGCCACAGTTGTTGCTGGTGGAGGTGCAGGTGGTGGCAGGGAGGAGTGTGTCGCAGGTGCTGGCAGAGAATGCAGCAAGGGCAGAAAAAGTGAGGGTGCGTTTGGTGGAGGCAATGGTGCCCAAGGAGCTCCATGAGTTCCTGGATGTTTTTGACAAACAGCGGTCAGAGCGCCTGCCAGAGCACCAGAAGCACAATTTGAAGATTGAATTGGTGGAGGGGGCAGAGGTGCCACCACTGGGGAGACTCTACCAGCTGGCACCAGCAGAGTTGAGGGTGCTAAGGGAGTTCATTGACGAAAACTTGGCAAAGGGCTATATTCGGCAATCTAGCGCCCTGTGCAGGGTGCTGGTGTTCTTCATCAAGGAAAAGGATGGCACCTTGCGTCTGGTGGTCGACTTCAGAGCTCTGAACACAGTGACAAGGCCAGATGCATACCCAATTCCATTGACGGGTGAGCTGCTGGATAGGCTCAAGGCGGCAAAGGTGTTCATGACACTGGATATGTGGTGGAGGTACTACAACGTTTGGATCCAGGAGGGGGATGAGTAGAAGACGTCTTTCCGGACATGGTATGGTCAATTTGAGTTTTTGGTGATGCAATTTGGTCTCCAAAATGCGCCTGTGGCATTTCAGCAGATGGTGAATGAGTTGTTCCATGATCTGGTGGACATGTATGTGGTTCTCTACCTGGATGACATCATTATTTTTTTGGAAGACCCAGCACAGCATGATGCACATGTCTGGGAGGTGCTCTGCTGACTGTGTGAAGTGGATCTCTTCTTGAAGCCTGAGAAGTGCAGATTTTGGACCACTGAGGTTGATTACCTAGGGCTGAAGATTTTGCCAGGGAACCTGGTAGACTTAGTGCAGGGCTGGATGGGTTGTCATGCAGACTAGATCATGAGGTCCCACGAGATAACACGGGGCAGAGGGTGTTGACAGAAGAGAGGGTGGCAAAAAGGGGGGTGGTGGTGCTGGTGGGGTGGTGTGGACAGTCTGAAGTAGTGGAGCAGATGGCAGTGGTGCAGATGGCGGTGGCGGATGGGTGCATTCTGGAGAAGATTTGGGAGGCATCGCCGAAAGACCCGAGGCTGGAACCATTGTGGAAGTTGTTGGAGGCGCTGGCATTGGTGAGGGCGTGGTTGAAGGAGTTTACAGTGGAGGAGGGCTTGGTGCAATTCCATGGGCTGGCATTCCTGATGACAAGGAGGTGAAGAGACTCATCCTGCAACTGTACCATGACTCGATCCCTGCAGGGCACCCTGGGTGTGCAAACATGCTGGCACTAGTAGCAAGGAATTACTATTGGCTGTGGATGTCAGAGTTTGTGCGACGGTATGTGGATGGGTGCAAAATGTGCCAACACATCAAACCACACCAACAGAAATCATACGGCCCACTGCAACCCCTCAAGATTCTGGATGGCCCGTGGCAGCACATTTCCACTGACTACATTGGCCCCCTGCCCATGTCCCGCGGGTTCAACACAGTTCAGGTCATCTGCAACAAGTCAACAAAGCGGGCCCACTTCCTCAGGGCCCACTTCCTCAGGGCACACTCCACGGACAATGTGGTGGCAATGTGTGACAGCTTCATGGAGCAGGTGTGGTGTTTGCATGGTACACCTAAGAGGATTGTTTCAGATAGGGGGCCCCAATTTGTGGTGCAGTACACTAAGAGAATGTGGGAGCGGCTGGGGATTAAGCCGGCATTGTCAACAGCACACCACCCACAGTCAGACGGCCAAACGGAGAGGGTAAACCAAGAGCTCAAGGTTTACCTACGGGCATTTGTCGACTCCTACCAGGATGATTGGGTGGATTGGTTCCCGTTCGCAGAGTTTGCCTACAACAACTGAGTTAGTTCAGTGATAGGCATGTCGCTGTTCTATGCGGAATATGCTTACAATCCAACATTCTCTGTCGACCCAGTGAACTCACAGTCCATGCCAAAGGCGGATGATCATCTGGATAGGATTCACGAGGTGCAGGGGGAGTTGAGGGGGTTGTTAGAACTGACGGCGGAGAGGATGAAGCGGTTTTATGACGCGTGGGTGGACAAAGCACCAGATTACATTGCAGGGGATCGTGTTTATCTCGGGAGGGCAGATTTGCATTCGAATTGGCCGAGTCAGAAGTTGGATTTCAAGAGGTTCGGTCTGTTCAAGATTGCGCAAAAGGTACTGCTTACCGCTTGGCGCTCCCGGACGGCTGGTCCATACACAATGTTTTCCATGTGTCATGCCTGATCCCAGCACGAGAGGACACTATTCTGGGTCGAAGACAGGAACCGCCACCACCGGTGCAGATGGAGACAGGAGAGGATGTCAAAATCGAGAGGATCTTGAAGGAGAGGAAAACCAGGGGGGGGGTCTCTGAGTTCCTGGTGAGGTGGAAGGGCTATGATGAAAGCGAGGATGAGTGGTTGAAAGAGTATGACATGACGCACGCGCTGGAAGCTATACAAGAATTCAGGGAGAATGAGAGGACACGCGGGAGGAGTCGTGGCAAGAAGCGAGATTAGCGCCGTGATAGGCGCCCGGAACGGGGGCTTTTTTTTTTCTTTTTTCTCCCTTTCGTCAGCCTTACAAGTGGGGGGCGGGTGTCATGGGTACACGTGACCGTGACTAGCTACAGTAGTCGGTACTTACTACGATTCCCTTATCTTTGCCCATTTCGTTCTTAGGTATGTCGACACGCGTTCTTACAGTGTTTCACATACAATATATATTTCGTTCTTAGTGCTATTTGACGTGCCGCGTTGCGAACCACGAACCGTAGCCTTACAAACATTGGCCATCTGTTGATATGTTCAGCAAATACATAATTCGGGAAACAAAAAATTGTACCTTCAATGACTTCAGTAAGGCCATTCTAAACATTAAACCAGTGACACAATGGGACTCTGGCTTTTCTGTTTCTGGGATTCTGTCACCAAAAGTTGCCTTGAGGATCAGGTTATCATCTATTCCAATCACCCTATAGTAACCACCTCCTTCTGCAGATGGAACCCTTTCATAGCCAACAGACATACAGTGTCTGCCTTTAAACCTGGATTTTGAGTCACCATGGACTCGCACAAGTCTTTTCTCATCTGCAGATTGTTGGCATTCTTGGTAAATAGTCGTGAATGACTTTTCAAACATGGCGTGACAGGCATAATCAAGCAGGACAGAGTCTTTAAGCAATTTCTGGACATGAATGTTGATGTCAGTGATTATGTAGAAACAAATCTGGACCAGCTGACCCCCGTGTATGCGTTTCCAAAATAGAGTTTCATTGGCATCCTTGCGAAATTGTTCAAGATTGACATTGTGGTGAATTGTTGCTTCAGAATATGGGCAGTAAGGCAAATGTAGTAGTTGATTGATATCTCTCTCATGTGTCATTTTTGGTTCCTTTTATGTGGTTTAGCTAGTGTGGCGTCACGGGAACAACAGTGAATGTTCAGACATAAGGGGTGCGTTGTTTTCTCATTTCAATAATTCAGTTTCCCCTTTCAGTTCTGCCTGAATGTTGATAATAAGGTATTGTATTGTATTCGCTTCATTTTCCGTTCCTTCATTTGCTGTGTACTGGACAACCAAAACTTGAGGGAACAATAGCTCGTTTAATTCAAGTCAAAACCTTGTACAATCAATACAATATGTTCAGACATAAGAGATGCATTGTTTCCTTGTTTCAATAATCCAATGTCCCCTTTCAGTTCTTCCTTTTTGTTGATAATGAGGTATTGTAGTGTATTCGCTTCATTTTCCGTTCCTTCATTTGCTGTGTACTGGACTACCGAAACCTCAGGACCTTGTATAATAAATACAATATGTTCGAGTTCATCCAGGATTTTGCAGGTATTACCTTGATGGCAGGGAGTACAATGACCGATGACTAAAAATCACAAGTATGCGACCGTGGTATCACCTTAGGTTCGACGAATTCTATTCTGCTGGACATGGATCATCCCATTCTCTAGTCCTCACGCCCTTCTTTACTTTCCACCTCAAACCATGCTCGATGTCCACGCTCGTATCTTCATCATAGAAAAGGGCCTTTTCTTCTGCTGATAGAAGGACAACCTTGGAGTTACTGGAGTGGTAACCTGACTCTTGCGCGAGTCGAATTCTCTCCTTATCAGACAGCGGAGTTCTGAAACGATGCCATATACCGCCAGCTGTGATAGGGGGATGGATTTCATCATCGTCGGGACCTTCGTGATACACTCCGTCTCGTAGTAAATAACGAATGTCTCGGTGAAAATCTGTACGAACAGAATCATCATTCCATCGTTTGCTTAGAGAGGCACCTGCAGCTGGTAATGAGGCACAACCCCAATCAATGAGGACCGGAGAGTTATCATTTTCTCGAAGGATGATGTTACCAACGTGGACATCGGAGTGGCGAACACCAAAACGGCGGAGCTGCCGCCCAAGATTCAGGACACGCTGAGAGATAACTTCCGCCTCCTCGAGCGTGATTGTAATGCCGGGTCTTATTTTTGCCATTGACTGTCCAGGGATGTACTCGAGTAGAAGACCATGAATGTGACTTAGGGATGGATGGGAAGCTGTTGTCATCATATCGATTTTCGTGGTGCCGAAGAAACGAGGAATCAACCCAGACACCTGGGCTTCTTGTAGATGGTTATATGCTGCATATTCTCTATGATGTGAGTCATCATATTTCTGCCACCACTGAAATAACTTCATCCATGGCAACATATCCTCCTCGTCGTCGTCAAGTTCAAAGGATGCTCCATGTTTACTGATATTTGATTGGTAATCGTTTTCTAAAATTCCAATGGTCAGAAATTCGACGATCTGCCAGTTTCAGTATGAAGCGGTTGGGAAGTCCCATATTGTAGACACTAGTTGGTGTATCAACCAGGAGGACAGCAGAGCAAGTAAACGGAGTAAACGATTTAACAATCTCAACTTGCGCTGATTTGCCTCCTGTAAGCTTGAGCGAAAGGCGATGACCAGGTCGATAGACGTCTCCGGGAGACCTAATGGAATCATCCCGTGAATTGTCTAGAAGGTTAAAATGATGGCGTACTTGAACCAAATGTTGCGTGAAGTGGTCGATGAGATACGTGCAGCCATTTGCAGACGCTGTGAGAGAAAAAAATCAAGAGATAGCAGCGAGAAGAGGAGTACAAACGGAGATTGTCCGGCACCATGAGACCTGAAAAATCGAGAAATTGAACAGCAAGAACATGGGGAAAATTCAGGCTCCGCTTGGATTATACAAATCACCCTCTGATTATACTTGGAACTGACTTTTGTCCGCGGTTGGATGACAGGAAAGAAAAACTGGATGTTACGCATTGTCAACCTGAGGTTGCCGGATCAATTGCATAATTGCATACCTGGCGGGCAAGCGTGAGCGGGCCATCAACATCAAATAATAACAATTTCGCAAAAGCGGAGGAAACCATTGACGATGCGAGTCAAGATAGGAACAGGTCGCGCCAAACGTGGAAAATCGACGTGAAATCATTGTAACCTCCAATAGGAATCAGCGTGATGGGGCCACACGATCTCTGGTTTCCGCGTCAAGTGATCTGAGCGCAACCTTTTTAGCAATCACTATACTTTTCTAACGTCGATACAAGCACTCATTTTCTTTAACTTTAGACCTTCCTCGCATGGAGAACTTACGGACTTAGACTCCCACACAAGATACCTAATGAACCATGATCATATATGCGGTGGAATAATGATGATTTATCACTCTGAAGTTTGAAAGTCAAAGGATTTATTTAATAATAAGTACTCTTTAAGATAAGTAAACATATCTGAAGTTTACAAGTCAAAGGATGACCCGAACTTCAGTGAAAATGGTGATTATACCCCTCATCTGCAGGTGAAACATCAATGAATAATGAATCAAGATGACATAAAATTGAAATATTTAAGATAAACTGTCAGGTCCCGCTGGCCCGGGAGCTCACCTCCAAGGAGCAAGAACCCATTAGTTGGAGTTAGTCAATGGCAAAGGGAGAAGGACTTACAAATGTCTGGAGTTATTCCAGGGCTTTGGGATGTGGGTCCAAAGCCTGGGAAAATGCAGGCAGAGGTGTCAAAGTCTTTGGGAAACCCAGAAGACTTATGTACTATGCTGCAGTGAGGTAATTTGACAAGTTGTGAGAGAATATCAGGAGAATGAGAGATTTGGGAAAGAGAAGACCACCTTCCAGCTTGAGAATTCCTGGGTTGCATCCTCCAAGGCATTGCCTATGATCACTACACCACCCTACTACAGTACAACTCCACCAACCCCATCCTCTCCAATTGGCAGGCCTTTGTCCAGGAGTTCTCTGGCAAGTTTGGCATCTATAGGAGACACTCATCAATCTCCAGATGCACTTGGAGGAACACTTCACCAGTTTCATTGTTCAGTTTGAGTGGGAAGCCTACAAAACAGGCTGGAACTACAACACCCTCTGGTTTGGTCTCCACCACACCCTACCCCAATGCATCAAGGATGTCCTCCACATTGCCCCCAAACAGACCACATATGACAGATACAAGGCACTTGTCACCCAAGTTGACCAACACTATTGGGAAGACCAGAGCAAAACCGCAACCCCCCAGAACAGCTGGAATTCCATAAACAACCCCTCCTGGCAACCCCAGGGGACACATGCAGGACTGCCTGCTGGTGCCACCCCCACTCCTTGCCCCGACATGGGTTGGGGGCCCACTGGTCCCTGCCCCCTCCACTTAGCTCAACACCGCCACCCTTGACAAAGCTCTGGAGGCCCCCCTGATGAACCTGACCTCCCCATTGACCTCACAGACACCTCTGGTAATGAGGAGTCTTTGCAGGCCAATTGGGTCCAGAACTCTGGCAACTATGGATCAACATACCCAACAACATGCAGGAGCACTGGCACAAGGAAGGTTTGTGCATCCTCTATGATGAGTAAGGGCACTTCATCAACAACTGCCCCAAACACTGCACTATGGGCCATGCAGTCTGCACTATTGACAGCAAGGACTGCAACTACCAGTTTATGGAAAATGAGCCAGTGGTTTAGATCCAGAAGACACACTAAATTGCAAACTAGGCCCCAATGTCTTCCCCACCCAGCTTCATACCTCCACACAATGGCTTTATCCTCAGACACCCCCATGGCTTACCTCTCCTTGCAATCCTGACAGACCCTCCTCATCAGTATCTCCCTTGATGCCTCCCCCACCCATGTCAACACTCTCATTGACAGCAGTGCCACCAACAATTTTGTTGATGAGTCCCTGGCCTTGTCAACCCCCCACCCTCTCCAACGCTTACCCATCCCCATCCACTTTTGACTCTTTGACAGCAGTATCACATCCTCCAGAGCCATCACCTACTCTGTACAGCTACCCCTCACATTTACTAATTGGCCAGTGACAGAAAGTCCAGTTCCTTGTAACCAAGCTCCATGCCACCACCCCCCTCATCCTGGGACTCCCCTGGCTCTGCACAACCAACCCCCAAATTGACTGGCAGAACCTCATGCTCTGCCCATGCTGGCAACCTGTGCCTGCCCTGGAACCCATTCCCCTTTGCCTTACCTCAGATGTAGATACCCTGGAGCACCCCACACACCTGCTGATGGCACCCCTGCAACCTTGCTTGACCTCCACCTGATCCTTCATCATCAGTGCCCAATTAGGCAGCCTCCCCAATGTGCTACCCACCCTCATTGATAGTGGGGCCACTGGTATGTTTGTCAGCAAATGATTATGGCTAACCCCTAGCCCCCTTGGGAAGCTCCTGGAGCTCCAACTCTTCAATGGGAACATCACCACCTCCAGACCCATCACCCACTCCCACTCCAACACTCTCCTCCTCAAAAACAGCCTCCAGTTCCCTGTGAATCTCCTGGTTACCTCTCTCCCAGAATCAACCCTGATCGTCCTCAGACTACCCTGGTTATGCAATGCCTATACAGGACTCTCATGACTTGATATTGCTTCAAAGCCCTTGCTTGTACTAATGGCAATGGCAATGACAGTCTAGCAGTCAAAGATATCACAAGGAGTCTGAACATCAGCATATTTGGCTATGGGAGGAAGTATTGCTCATTCAAGGATCTTGTGGTGTAGCTGAAGGTGATATTAAAAGTTAGATAGCATAGATGATCAATCCACAAGTCAGTTTCAATTGCAGTTGTCCAAAAGCTGACTGGTTCTACTGACTCAACTGATATGCTCAGGCTCCAGAGTTGAGTACTGCACTGTTGAGTATCCTCTTTGCATAGTTACTGTGCAAGCTGATATTGTGAACTTTAATAATGACTGAGAAGCATGCATCACTGGACAGAGAGAATGTTGAAAGAGGTGATGATGTGGAAATAGGTGGCATCTGAAATAGAGACAACAAAGATGTATCCATTATGCATGCAGAAAAGGAGGTGAGTTGCCTGCAGATTGTAAGTCACTGCAGGAATTGGAAGATTTTTTGGGAAGAAAAACCCATTAGGAAGATGTCAAATAATTTCTAATTAGTTTTTCTCATGTATTACATAGAATTCATCTTGAGAAACAAAAAAGAAAAAGTTAAACAATTTCAATGCTTTTCCTTGAGGAAAACAATTTCCTTTTCCTTTGATTTTTTCTAAGATACAGATAGAAAAAATGAATAATGTTTCCAGTCTTTTTCTAGAGAAAAACATAATGTTTATCTCAATGTGTTCCTTTGTAAACACTTGTCATATTTCTTTCAAGTAGTTCTCAAGGGAAATCCTTTGTTTTGTCAGAAAGAATCTTTTCAGAAGACATTAAATTTTTCTCAAGAAAGACATTATTAGAAAAATATTTATTTATTTATTTAGAAAAATTACTTGAGGAACAACAAAGTGAATATGGACTCATGTATGTAGTATACATGCAGTTTGGGAAGTGGGCAGAAGGGATCAAGTCATTGCAAGCCATATTTAGAAAGGCAAGGAAGGACAGATGGACACTGTGGCAGGTGTATGATGCTGCAGGTGAGTACTTATTGTTTTGTTATTCAACAATTTGTTTGATGAATTTTCTGGAAATGATGGAATATCACTGCTCTGAAGATGGCATAGGAGTTGGAAGTCAAATCTTTGAGAAGGGCTTAGCGCTCTTTGCAGATAAAGTCAAATATGTGTCATGATACCTTCAGTTCCTCATCTCAATCCATGACAAAACTAGTGAGTCATGGATTTGACAAACCTTCTGGACTTCTTAGCTTACTGACTCTGCAGATGCCCAAGTGGTGTTTGAACATTCCATTGGCACCTTTAATCCTGTTTGGCCTACATCACTTGGGAAACAGTGAGCAAACTATGAGTACCAATATGGAGACCTAGGCACTGCTCTGCAGCTTGAAAAGTGCATTTCTCAGGCATTTCCCACACATATGCATTACTGCTGCAATGTGAAGAGGATAAGTTGAAGGTAGCCAGTCTGCCAAACAAAATATCCTGGTTTATTGGGCAACTCCTGTCACCAGCCTCATTTGATGGTAACTCTGTTCATTGTCCATTGTCCATTGTGCTGAGTGGTTTGATTTATTAATAAGCAAGTTCTTGTCCAAATCACATGATCTTTATGTTATTATGAAGCCAGGATGCAGTTGTATGTCATGTGATATTCTACAATTTTTTGCTTAGGTAATTGTTGCACACCATGTGAATCTTTCCAAAAAGGCCAAACATTGGGGCAGTTTTTTGAGCCAGTGTAGATCTGATAACTCTTTCCCTCAACAGCACATGATGTTTGGCCAAGGTATCCTAGCCAAATATCAACACATTGCATGATGGTTCTCAGTTTGATGTACATATTTGATTTGTTCAGTCCTGCATGTTTATTACTAAGCTAATCATTGTCAAGTACAGAGTTCTTATCCTTCTTTGCCCTGATTGGATCAATGTGAATAGTAGAAACTGTTTGGCACATGTGTGGTCTTTGAAATGGAAATTTTGTAAAAGTAATACATCCTGTGTTCTTTCTGATGCTAAGCAATATAAAAAAAAGATGACTCAATGCACATACTGTCTCATATGTTGTTGGGGAGTGGCTCAACCCCTACCTGCCACACCATCACTTCCTCCCTACATCCCAGCACTCTATTACCATCCAATCAATTGAGAACTTGCCTATACATGATGCTTCCTCAATACTCTCAAGAGACTTGCAGTTTGAAGACAACTTTCTTGTATGCACATAGTCATTTGCATCCAATTTTACTAAGAGGGACTTTGATCTTGGCATAACATTGAGTATGCAATCAGCTTTATGGAGGAAATGTGTGTTGAGATTTACAACAGCTTCTGTATGTTTCAAGGCCAATGCAGAATGGGTGGTGGGCAGGAATGGATGTTGATACCAGTGTTGTTGCTTGCTCCTTGTCTATGTCTCCAGAATGCTTTTTTTGAACAATTTCCATCTTGGGCCTAAACAAAGCCACTGATCCTGCTCTCAATGATGTATGAGTATGAAGATCACCATTGTTGTTAAAAGTGGCCTGCAGAGCCTTGCCCACAAATGGGGTTGAATGAGGCAAAGTTTCTGTATGGGTCAGTAGCCCAAGCCATGAGGGAAAGGCAAAATCTTGACATGGGACATGATGAGTAATCTTTGTTTGAAGAACTCAAAGATTTGCTTGTCTGTCAGCACAGTCAGGCTTCGCTGCTGCATGGCAACTAGAAGAACTCACTTGAATCATGTGCAGACTTTGATTTTATGTGGCAAGTGATATATGATATGACTTGGTGAATGTATGGATGAAGAATAGCACATGATGTTTGACTGAGGTATTCCAGCAAAACAGCAATGCATTCTCTAATGCAAGTTGCTCTTGACCATGTAATATTGCAAATGTTTGGAATGAGCCAGCATTCTTACCTGGAGCTCTGAGACTATCCAAGCTCTCTGCCAGTCTACTCAGGCTCTCTGTCAGTATCTTGTTTCCCATGGAGATAGCTGAATGGGTATTCTTATGTTGGGTGTCTTGGACTATGGACCATTTCTAGGTGTGTTTCACAAATACCTTGAAGTCATAAGCACAACTGACAGCGCTTTCAGATAACTGAAAATGAACAATTTTGTTGAAGGTTGATACATGGTCTTGGTAATCATGTGAGCATTGACTTCAATATTGTCTATTGTGTGGGTTGACTATAAAATTCAATGTTCAACAAAGGTGTGCACTCAAAAGTGAGTTGCTTATTGTGCTGCATGTACAGCCAAGGCCAAAACTGTTTTTGTCTGTATTTCAAAGAAAATGATGTTTTAGAGGTTTCTATTATCCTGCAATACATGCCTGCATGTGCCATACCAACTGCCACTGCACTCCTGGAAGAGCAGCTCTGCCTCCTTCATTGTGAACAATCTTCCTTGTATTATCATTTGATTCCAAGGTTTCATTACATGTAAACATGAAATGCAAAGAGACCCCTCACTCCCACTCCAGACATCTAAAGGGTGGCTCCAAGTCTGGTGTTGATCTCAGTGCTTCAGCTAAAAATACAATGAACCATGTAGATGACCCTTGGTATCACATGCAGGATCCTTTGTGATGTCCATTATATATCCTTCCACTCACCCTTGTTGTACCATCCTTCTGGTTATCCTGTCTTATAATGCTGAACTGGCTGATGCAGTGGATAATCTTTCAATTGGCAACCTCACTTTGCATCTGTCTGCAGCTGATCTGCTTTCCATTGGAGCAGATACTCAGTTTTCCAGGACAAAGAAACTTCTGTTTCACCTGAAAGATATTGAGAATGCCTTGATCTCCCTGCATGCAAAGTTGTTGGCAATTGGAGATGCTCCTGCTCAGCCAGCAGATGGTATTTTATCAGACAGAGCTCAGTCTCATTGGGCAAGCAGTTGTTGAACAAAGAACCAAACTTATTCCAATTGGAGCATCAAAGATTGCAGCTGTAGTCAAAAGCCACCAAGCAGTTACCATTATGTACAAGGTGTCTTCTTGCTCCTCAAAGCTACTATCCAGTTGGGGGGCAATGCACTCCAGAAATTCATTACAGAACCTCAGGCATGTGCTGGGAGTGCATTTGATAGTGGTGGGTTTACCAATCTTGATTCTATGCTGCTGGACACTGACAGATATTTCAATAGCCATGGACTTTCTCTCTGGCTTTCCAGGAGTGGTTCCCTGTCTGCAGGCCATGATTCATATGATTGCTGTTTGTCATGTCATCCTTTGCCTCCCTTGTCATTGGCACCTCTTAACAACAAGGGCCTTGTCATCCTCTGCTAACTTTCACTGCTCCTCCAAAAATTTTCTTGCTACCTTTATTTCCACTGCCCTCCTCATGCTTTCCCCCCTTATCTGGACCCTTCTAGCTTTGTGACAATTGGCTGTGTGACAAACAGCCTCTACAAGCCTCATTGCACTTGTAACAAAGGAAGGTATTAGTGGGGTACCAACATCCCTCCAGGTTGTTAATTTCCCAGAAACCATCACACTAAACAATGAACATTAATGGATAAGTAAGCATTAGAAAGAAGTCAAGTCTTACCATGCCCATTCTTCTTTTGAATGCTGCATGCTCAGCAGGTGATACAACTTTTTTGTTCTTCCTACTGCCCACATGCTCACCCTCTGCCAGATGCAGGTCCAACACAGTTGTCTCCAGCCTCTTCTTGAGCAGACATGTTAAGTTGCAATCAATAAATGACTCTGGTACTGCAAGCTAGATATTGTCAAGCATTAGCAGAAACAATGAGACATTAAAAAGCAGGACTTACTTCTTCCATCTCAGCCACAAAAGCTTTCTCTTTTCCTTTATTAGTCTTGCAAGGAGTCTAAAAACAGACATTAGTGTTTGAAAGGAAGTGATTATAGTTAACACTTGCCTCAGCCTCAGCCTCCAATGATGACAATGATGGTGGTGCAACTGCTTTTCCCTTGCCCTTTCCCTTAGCTATGCTTGGAATCTAATGCAAATGTTAACATTTCAATGACAGGGCACTAACAGAGACTTACAGCTACCTCTGACTCTGACTCTATGTTAACAACTGCCTTTCCTTTTCCCTTGCTACACTTCAGCTAGATGTTAACGAGGCAAACATTTAGCAAAGAGGTTAATGGCTCACCTTGTCCTCTTTGCCTCCTGACCTTTCTGCTCTTTGCTTTCTTGAGGGCTAACAAACAAGCATTAACAATAAGCACTAAAGCATGGCAATATTACTTACTCTTGGTGCATCCCACCCATTTTTCATTGGAGTCTTGGGCATCCTTGGCAGAACAGGCAACTCTCCACATGCTTTGCTGGAGCCACTGGCCCAAGGAAGTACAGGCAATGCCTTACTGGCATTCCTGCAATGCATGGGCTCTACATCATGTAACAAAGGGTTCTGGAAGAAAAATTTGTTGTGAGTTGACAAATCCTTAAACATCTTCTACAAGATGCTTAATAGTGTTGCCAGAAATTAGTGACATTGTAATTGATGCATTGTCATATTAGCATTGGTTGGCACTTCCAGTTCTTCATGGACAATGCTGGTCATATTCTTCTGAATGTGAGGCATTAACCCTACCTCTATGGGCCAAGTTGGGCCCCCAACAAAGGGCAGATGTTGCCTCTCACAATGGAGGCAAGGGGGGCATCACTTTTTTTGCATGTTTTGGAACCTCAATAGCAAACATTTTCTTCACAGAGATGGTGTGTAGCAAATGTTCTGGTGTGTTGGGGTTATCTTGCTGCTGGAAGGGAAGTGTCGATTCCTTTGAGTGTGATTTGTGCTGCAATCATAGGAGTGCCTCCATTCTTCCTCTTCTAGAAGGTTGGTTCTGGAAGGCATTCAACATCTGTAGTCATTGCCGGGATAAGCACATCAGGTGCTCCCTTCTGGACCCAGTGGCAAGCAGAATAGAGGGCTGAGGAGGTGGTGCCCAGGCAGGAGGATGTACCCTGGCATCCTTGTGTAGAAGTGAAGCTGGTAATTGAGTGGTGGGAATTGGTGACTGAGGTTGTGAGGCATGGACTTGTGTTGTGGGATCTGAGAGAAAGAGCTTTGAGGGGTGGGTAGAGGTGAGCTTATGGGGCCTGGAGTTCCTCAAAGGCCCTCACAGGTACAGCCAGAGTGGCAAGGGGCCCAGACCTCATTTCGTCTAGGAAGCTCTCAAAAGGCCAAGGAGGCTTCCAAGGGCCCTGTAGTCAGGCAGTGGTCTCTTTGATCCCTTTCTTAAAGCCCCACCATGGTGCTGTCTAATTTCCTAGTCTTGTCTAGGGTGGCAGAGAAAAGGCATATGTCCATAGCAGGAGGGCTGTACTTCAGGCATTGGTGGTTGGAATTCCCTCCATGGTCTTCTCCTTTGCAGTTATTCTCCCTCCTTTTCAGTTGGCCTCTAGAGTTTTTGGGGCTTGTGAAGGAGCTCCAGCCACAGATAGAAGGATTGTAGCATGAGGTTGCAAGGTTGAATAAGAGAGAGGCAATCCAACTGAGTCAGAACTGTCAGCTTTTGGGATAGAACAAGGAGTTGGCCTGGGAACTGAAGGTCTGTGTTGAGGAAGTTGGAGACTCTCTGCCAGGTGCACTTATCTGGGAAGATGCAGGGAGGCATGGCTGGGAGTGGGGAGGGGGTGATGAGTGCTTGGAGCAAGGAAGAAAAGGCTGGGGTGGAGCAAGGTGAGGGAAGTTCTTGCAGGAATGTGGTAGGTGCAGGTGTGGAGGCTGGGCTGGGGTTGGAGATAGCTGGTGAGATAGGATGACAGACAAGAAGATTAGGATACAATAAGATGGATAAGATGAAATAGCCAATAAGTGGAAAAAGTGGATAAGGGAAGGAATAACACAAGGGGGTGAGGAGGAAAAAAGAAGGAAACAGATGAGAGAAATAGTATCATGGAGTGTATTTGCAGGATTTGAATCCCAAATGCTTCTGAGAGCAGGAGTTAGGCCCACTACTGCTTTAGTGAGGTCATGGCCCAGGAGTCCTAGGGCTTGGATGAAAATAAACAGTATAAGCTTCAGAGAGTGTCTAGTGTGTTCTATAAAAATGTTTGAGAGGTTTCCAGGTGTCATCTTCTGGTGCATATCTGGTCCAGCAGACAAGATACTTTACCTTGCTTTGAAGGGTTTGGGAGTCAGAGATCTTCTCCACTTTGTATTGTTCATCTCCATTGACTTCCACTGGCACAGATACATTGTTTTGCTGTCTGGAGAGGGGGTTTGGCTGGTGGCATTTGAGGAGTTTGACATGGAAGACAGGGTAGAGGTTTTTCATTCTGGCAGGTAAATTAAGTTGGTAGGTGTGGGATGAGACCTTTTAGGGAATTTTGAAAGGGCTAAGGCATTTGTGATTGAGTTTTGAGGATGGTAAGCATGTCTTGATGTTTTGGCAGTCTAGCCCTGGCTCTTTGCCTCTACACACCTGATAATTCTCATTGATTCTGTTACAAATGGCATCTACATGGGGCAATTATAATATATTAGCATATCTGTTAGCTACTCAACACTGTTTTATTTTCAGTTGTCATATTATGGTATGTGAGCTTCACCAAATGTTTTTTCTCATGAGTAGGCTCACTGAAAGTCTCCTTTCTTTTTGAGCGCCTCCAACGCTGTTGCCAATCAGAGATGTGGATCTTCTCCTGCTCTTTTCAAAGGCCTCACTCTCAGAACTGAGCCTAGACAGGTCAGACTCCAATGTGGATTGTGGCTGCAATCCTCTCATGAGTCTAGGAGCCTCTACATGAAGCCTTTAAGCCCAAATTTGACATGGGTCAGGAAAAACATCATAAGCACATGTTGCTGACCCTGTTGTATTCAGGACAGAAGGGAGTATTTACCAACCAGATGTGTTGGGTTTTCCAACATCCTCCTAATAGGAGTTATCCACTGGGGGCCTGCTCTGAGTCTGGTCCATCAGCATGATGGGGACCTTCCCCATCCTCAAGACTCTGAGTGGCCCCATGCATTGTCTAACTGGATCCCACATTATGGTCTATTGGAATGTGATTACAAGTAGGGCATCAGTATTGTATAGTTTTGGAAGACATAGTAACTGTAATGATGTACAAAAATGGGTTCCTCTAGCTGATCATGTAGAACAATATGTAGTTTAGTCCTCAGTCACTTGATGTTAGATGGTTCACTAATATATATTAACTGTAGAACAAAACATAGTTTAGTATATAGGGAGCTTGTGAGTCAATATATGTTGTAAGGTTGCTAATCCTACTCACCCTCAGTCACTCAAAGTAAGGTAGTTTACTGAGAGATTCTGCCCAGTATCCTACAATAAATAAGAAAGAAAAAGTTCTAGTGCAAAGATTGGTAAATACTAATTGTTGCACCAATATGGCACAACAACAAGATGACCAAGGAAACATGGAGGTGAGTATGACATATGTTGATGGTAGTGTAAGTCATGCTTCAACACTCCTCCTGACCTACATGACCATCAACAGGTTTAATACCCATGAGAGTCACCAGATAATTGTGTGTTGCTCTTGGTACTGGTTTTGTACAGATGTCAGCAAGGTTTTTGGAGGAAGGAATGTGTAACACTTTGATGTCTCCTTCCTGGATGTGTATAATGATGCTGTATGTTGATATGCTTTGCCCATATGTCCCTTTGTTGACTGAGCAAGCACTATTGAGGAGCTGTTGTTGACCCAGAGAGAAGCTGGGAGTGTTTGTGCCATGTCTATTTCTGCCAAGAAGTTGTGCATCAAAAGGGCCTGTTGTGATCTGTGCATCATTGCCATATACTTGGTTGTAGACAGTGACACTGTCTGCTGACATTTTGAGCTCCAGGACACTGGTCCTCCTGCCATCATAAATGTATATCCTGATGTTGATTTCCTTGTGTCCAAATCCCCTCCATAGTCAGCATCTATGAACCCTTGCAGTTTGATGGTCCCATTTTCTTCCTTCAAATACTCAATCTGGTAATGAAGGGTACCTTTGATGTAAAGGCCTTCCAATGTGCCAGTCTGGTGTTCAATTGGAAACATGTGAGGAGGGTTATTGCAGATGAAAGGTCAGGCCTAGTAGCAGCTTGTGCCCACATGAGTGCTCTGAGTAGTTGCCTATAGAGTCTATCAGACATAAATGCTCATTTGGTGTTATTCCTTGGTGCTATGTCATTTATGAGTATAATTCCTGAGGGAAGAGGAGTATGTCAGGGGTTGCAGTCAGTGATCTTAAAGCATTCCAGAACTTGCATTAGATTGGTCTTTTGTGAGAGTGAGATCAATCCAGTTGGTGTTGCACATTATTGCCATCCCCAGAATAAACATGGGTTTGCCTAAGTCTTTAGTTTGGTAGACCTGTGCAAGTTCCTGCTTGGCCAACATTACTCCCCCTTATAGATGTCAAGAGACCAAAGGTGTTGTTGTTGAAGGCATTAGTAATTGTTACCTCCTGCCTGACCTTTCTTGAGCACATGCACAGGTCTGCTCTTGACCTTTTGTAGCCTAAGTCAGTGAATGCACCATCTAGAGTCCAGTACCAATCAAAACTGCCCTGCATCAGTCCATAAAGCATTTTCCAGAGTATAGCTAGCTTCCCCTTCCCTCCTGGAAAACCTGGAGGAAGATGCATGTACACATTGTGTTCTGGGATACTGTTAAGATACATGGAGACAAAATCAACTTGCCATATCTCCAGATCTTCCTGTGTCACAATGGCTGCCAAAATTTGTACTCCAGGCAGACCACTGCTGCATACATCTCATCAAAATCTTCCCCTGAAACCTGTGAGTAACCCTTAGACACAAGCTGAGCTTTCTGCTGTATAACCTCTCCTTCCATGTTGACTTGTTGGCATGAACCCATCAACATCTGGCTATGTTTTTATCCTTAGGCACTGTCCTCTCATCCACTAACTCAAACACCCCTCTGTCTACCATCATCTGCAGCTTCTCATCCATTTCCAGTTGCCATAAGTCTGGTCTTCTCATTGCTTCTGTATATGTCTTGGGGACTTACATGTCCATGTCACCACCTGACTGATCAGTGGAGGTGAGGTATGTGTATGGGCATCTAGTTGTCAGGGCTGTTGGAATGTCATTGCCAGCCACCTAGCCCTCACCTTTCTTGCAGGCCCTCTGCTCCTGCTATAATGTATCCTGTGCTGCTATTAAGGCTGGTATAGGTTGGGTTTGATGAGTCAATCATTGCAATGGTGACAGTTGGCTTAGGAGTTGTGTATCCAGTGTGGTGTGCTCTTGTATATTGGTTGGATCAGTAGGTGAGTTGACATGGAGTGGTCCAGGCCTGATTCTCATCACTCCAGGTTGTTGCATTGACATTGTGTGGTTGGATTGTTGAGCAGGTGTGGGCAGTAGTGCTTGAGGCTGTACTTCCTCCTCCTCATCATTTTTTAGAGTCAATGATTGATGGCCTGTTCCTTCATCAGAGATTACATCTTGTGAGGTAATGATAGTCCAGGTTTCTTGGTCAAAAAGTCAGTATCTGCTGTTTATGTAGCCTACCAGATACATTTTCACTGATTGAGGATCCAGTTTTAAGCTTGACTGGTACCTTGGCCCAAGCCAGGTACTCCCACAGGCATAGATGATCAACATGCTGATGGCATCCCAATCATGCCTCTTTTGAAATAACTCTGGAGTGCTGCAATGATGGAAGTAAGTTGTGTGTGTGCATCTGCCCATAATTCCTTGTGGAGCCCACTCTCTGCTAGAATGCACCAAACCCCCTCTATGATATTCCTGTTTACTCTTCATGCCACACCATTCTGCATGTGTGCATAGAAAGTTGTTATTCTGAGGATGATGCTGTGGTTAGTCAGGTATGTTGACCATGCATTGTTAAGCCACTCACAGCCTGCATCCACCTGTACTTCCCACAGCTTCCTGCCTATTTGTCTTTCTGACTCATGGTAGGAACTGAAAGCTGTCAGGTGGTTGTTGCATATTTCCTTGATAGGAAATACCTGGACATGTAGGAAGAATTGCCATCTACTGCCAACATCATGTAAGACACCCCTCCTAATGACACTACACTCAATGGTCCCCAGAGGTTGGTGTGGACTTGATTGTTTGGTACACCTTTGAGCCTGACTTTGGCATCATAGGGTTGGGAGGTATGTTTACCATAGATGCAGTCTTTGCAAAGGCCTGAGACAACCAGGTCCCTCTTGATTACTAGGCCATTGATTAAGTCTTTTGTGAGTGCAGTCTTGATTGTTTTGACACTTGCATGACCAAAACATTGGTGCCAGATGTTGAGGGTCATCAGTTTGAGTTGGGACTTGGCAACAAGCACCACAGGGTTGTTTGCACCTAAGTTGCTGCATACCACCACTTCCCATTCTACAGAGTACTTCTCTACCACTAGGATCTCATAAAGCACTTCCTCCTCCACCAAAAATAATTCTGAATTTGGCTTTATCAAAGTGGTTTATTGATACAAGGTTTGATGCAAGATTGGGGGCATGCAATGCATTTTGGAACACCAGTTTGGACAATCCTTGGGCTGTCTTGCAGACCCTTTTGACTGTACCTCATCCTATCATGCAGAACATTGCTTCTTTCAGGGAAGCAAGCCCTTTTATGGGGGCTGCTAATTCTTTGTAATCTGAGAAGGCATCTCTGTCAACAAAAAAATGGTCTGTGGTACCCAAATCTGCATAGGTAGGTACATCTTGCACTTTAGTGATGTTTGCTCCTGCCCATTTTACTGCTGCTAACCAATCCTGCCCATCACTTTGGCCCTGCAGGGTGGCCACTAGTGCATACATCGTAGTTGGTGGTGTGTCTGTTGGCTGGTTTTCCATCTTGTCTATGTTTGTGGCAGGTGTTGTAGGTTGCATCTTGCTTGTTTGGGGTTTGTTTGCTTTTGCCTTGAACTTGGGTGGGAATTGACCTTCCTTCCCTCCCCCTCCAGTAGTGATTTTCCATCAAGTGACCTGTCCTTTGACAGTTGTTTGGATTTATGCACCATGAGTCTTAGTTTAACTTGTTTGTCTGGGTTTGTAGTGCTGTTGCGGATACTCCAGCCTTCTGCTTTTGTAGGACCAGTTGATCACAATGGATGGTGAGTGCAGCTATTATGTCATTTGTTGTTGTCATGGAATATAGTCCTACAACTACAGCATTCCATGATTCTGGTAGGGAAGCCATTAAGATAGTACAGAGCATTGCATTGTCCACCCTTGCTCCTTTTTTGGTGGCTGACTTCCACTTTTCTCGCATGTCCTCTATGTGCTTTAGGAAATCCATCCCATCTATGAATTCTATGGCATGTAATTGCTTTTTGGCATTCATCGTTGCTATCTCTGAGAAGACTCCATAGTTATCTGTGAGCATTGACCATGCTTCCACAGCCAGTGGGTTTTGTGTTAGTTTGTTTTGCTTCTGGGTTGGTGTCTGGTTTTTTAATTGCGCCGTCCAGATAACCGCATGCGCCACGTGCACTCGCTGCAATCAGGACTCAATTTTTGAATGTGTTGTAGGTTGGTTCCATCAAAGTTTACTTCTTCGGGAAAGTCTGGTGGGTGTGGTGGTGTGTGTATTGGTCTAGTGTGTGTATTGGGTATGGATGTGTTTCCTGGAGCAGGGGCTCAACGAGAAAAAAATAAGATGTGGTAGTGCTAATGGGTCCTTAACCTGTAGAATAAAACTCAGTTTAGTCCTCAGTCACTTGATGTAAGGTAGTTGACTAATATACATTACCTGTAGAACACAAAGTAGTTGAATCTACAGGGAGCTTGTGAGTCAATATATGTTGTACCCTCAGTCACTCGATGTAAGGTAGTTGACTGAGGGATTCTACCCGGTATCCTACGATAAATAAGAAAGAAAAATTTTTAGTGCAAAGATTGGTAAATACCGATCGTTGCACCAATATGGCGCAATGACAAGAGATATGACCAAGGAAACATGGAGGTAAGTATGACGTACGTTGATGGTAGTGTAAGTTGTGCTTCAACAGATTAGACCGGAGAAATGCCACAAAGTCGCAAGCCAGTGAGTAATGGGTGGAGTTAAAATATGTAACGTGAGGCTGCCTAAAGGAGCAGACGTCGCGTCACATGAAAGTTTAGAGTCTCGCGGATGAACTGGTGTGAGTCTTAGATTGCAAGAAGCTGCCTACTCTAGTACATCACGCAGTCCTTATATACGTAGAGAGAGTGGTTATGTAAGTATTGCAGATAGCGAGAAGATGTTGATAAGATAACGAGTGACAGTCACGAAACCCTCCAGTCGGTGATCTGATCTTCGCCCGAATTAATGTCGGGTTTCTGCTGCCTAGTTGGGATTCCAACAGTATACAATGTACATTAAATTTATATGAGCTTTAAGGTATGTAGACCTCGGGCATGCCGTGCTATGTAACGGCTCATATCTACACGCTAGCCTTGAAGAACCTTGAACAGATCCTTTGATTGACAATCAAGAAAAGGCCCTTGCCTATGGGCGTTGTTTATGAAGCTGCTCGAATTCATCTGGCACTGACACCTGTTCCTTTTGGTCGTGTGGTTATGCTGGTGACCATGTACCGAATTTTACTTAGAAGCATCAAACCTAAAAACCTTGTGTCACCGACCTGCATGCATGGCTTGCTTTATCAAAGTTCTTAGATTTCCAGCACATGCTTTGAATCAATAAGTCTCTTGAGAGGCTGAGCTCTTCATCACTTCTTCATGCCCCACTTCTTCACGCGCCACGAAATCGAAAGGGCTGCCCGCGCAGCTATCATTGCTCTTGATAGACATAATCTGAAAGCATGTCTCGTCGGTGGTGCTGCCTGTATGATGTATGGCATGACGCACAGAGTACCCAGCGTAAGCGATCACCATTTCTGCAACAATCACATTTACCAAGAGATAAAATCAGGATGTCGACATCGTAGTCCTCACGACGGAGATGGGACAAGAATCCATAAAAAGCCTTATCGTCTCAGATAACAACGGCTTTTACCTCCGCTCATCCATCAACCCCGCCAACACGTACAAGATCCTATGGTACACCCTATCTTACCGGCGCTCATGCAAAATAGACATCCTCGTTCCCGGTATCCTAAGCATTCCCAAGATCCCCATAAACAAGATCTCGTACAGAGTGGGCAGCTTGTTGTACAAAGATATACCCTTGGCTCCGTTCCTGGTCGTCCTCCTTTTGAAAGTGAGAGCGTGGACAGACCATCGTGTGGATCGTAGACTATATATGCGCGATAAAGTGGGGATGGACGAGCAGGATATAAACGAGCTCCTTGAGCTCGGGATTCGGGAATATGGAATTAGTCTCGTTGTTGATCAGGGCCAGTGGTTTCCGAAGGATTTTGCAAAGGAGATGAGTGAACGCCTCAAAGAGTATGTAAAGGAGCGGCCTAGCTCTCTGAGGTGTTGGACGGGTTTGGGTTTCGGACATCGTCCCCAGAAAAGTTAGATAGCTATATAGTAGGTTCAGTGTTCAATATATACACGTCCTGGACTTTGTGTTTCTCCTGAACTTTGTTGAGCGGAATATCCTGAGTCGCCAGGCAGAGCAGGATATGTGAAGCTTTGAAGCCTTCTCCATTAGATTGAAAACAGGTGTTCCATTCACCGCATCCTCAACAAACAATATCTGTTCCTATCTGACGTTTTCTGATAATAGCTGCATGTTCACGAGGCCATATGCTTACTGATCATTGAAGTCAATATCTGATGCCATCGAGACCATGTGGGCATGTCATGTGTATGAAAGGATATGGAAGTGAACTGTTTTTTCGTAACTAGCAGGAATGGTCAGCTTACTCTTTACACCGAAAAAGTATGTTGATATCCACTATCGTTTTAGCTTTCACGAAACACGAAACTGATTCGATCTTTCAAGGTCTGCCCATGAGTAACTTGATCGAACATGATTGTAGTCTCTTATTTACATCTCACACATGTGCTTAGGCTGAGCTTTCCCTCGAAGAAGCCGGGCTTCAATACACTTGATTCGAAATCGACCTTCAGAATAAACCTGAGTGGTACGCCCCGCGTGTGAACCCAGTCATCAAGGTAATCACCACTCGCACATTCTATGGATTTTTTACCATTGTTGAACCGATACAAAGGTGCCTGCCATCTATCAATTGTCCCCTCCAGACAATGATGCGAAGTCAGGAAGTTTCTTTATTTGTGTTTGTGTACAAATTAAAATTCTGTCCTGCGGTAAGTTGCGTTGGGCATCCTCGACAACTCAATAGACACTCTTGGAATAATATATATTTTTTTATTGATTTGTTTCTTTGGGAAAACCTAAGCTTAATCCGCCTGAAAAAGGTTCAATCAAATAATCAAATTGTAAACCCTAATTTTGAAGTTCTCGAGGTTGGCCTAAGATTTCTGCTCCCTGGGGACTCCGAGGTAGGTTCCCTGCAAGTGTTGTTATGCTTGCTGTAGGCCCTGTTGGCAGTGTCAATTTTCTGTTGGAGATACTCCTGTAGGATTTGGAAATCATGAGCAGCTTTGTGGGTGACATGGAAATGGGATATTATAGAGAGATACTGTGAGCTAGGGGTTGTAACCCTTGTTGGCAAAGAATGAGAAAACTCTAGTGGTAGAGTGGAGGGTACTGTTGTAGGTGAACTCTATGACAGGGAGTTCAAGGCACTAGTTATCTTGCAGGTAGTTGACATAGAGCTAGAGGTACTTGCTCCAGGTCTGTTTGACACACTTTATTTGCCTGTCAGTCTCTAGGTGGTAGGCTGTGGATAGGTTGGACTTGATATTAAGAGCCTGGCTGTCACGACCCTGCCAACCCCAGACCCTTGTATGCTGCTCTGAGCCCGGCACACCCTCCCCCCACCTTGCACACACCTCTGGGGCCACCAATGACCTCACAATGCTGCACTGGCAACACCCTTGGCCATCTCTGGATGGACCCCTGGGTATCACCAAACTCTGGCATATTGGCCGACACATCACCCCGAGGCTTCCCTGTCATCAGGTACATCTGAACCCCCAGCACCCTGGCCATCACATAACATTCCTCCTGCAAACTGTCAGCATGTCACCAGGCCCCACATCTGCTCCTGTAGTGTTGACAGCGCTGCTATTGCACACCACAACCACTGACCTGCCCTATGCAAAGCAGCCGTGGCCTATGCCAGCATGCCCTGACAGCCGCCACAACCCCGAGGCTGAGGGCTTGTTGTGGGACTTAGCTGGAGGATAATCAGATGCCACAATCCCAGGCTGGGACCCTATCCCAGGACTTAGCAGAAGGGTAATATATGTATTGTAGGATAACATACAAGTCAGTAGTCTTGATATTGCCTTAGTCTTTGTTTCTGTTCTGGTCTAGTTTTGTGCCTCTGTCTCTCTCTCTTGCCTTGTCTCTCATATCTTGTCTCTGCACCTTGTACTTTCCATTCCATGACTTGTATTCCTGTTCCATATTTCTTCCTCTATCTCTCTATCTCCTGTCTCATATTTTTTCCTCTCTATCTCTATCTCCAGTTCTGTATCTCCTATCATCTCCCAATTTCCTGATCAATCTATGTCCTATCTGTTCCATACTCATCTCTACCAATTCCCAAGCTTACTTCCATTTCCAATCAATCTTATCTTTCCCATCCTCCCTCACCTCTCCATTGAAAACTCCATTTCCTGAACTTGTGCTCCTCAACCTGGAGCACTCCCACCTTTGCATGCATCACTACTTGTACCCTGGAGTGTCCAGACTTCACTCCAGGCCACTCGTAGTTGCACTGGAGCTTCCAATAAGCCTCCCAAGCTTGCCTAGTAAGGACTTGCCAGTGTAGCTGAGCCCCCATCATCAGCGGGACCTGACATAATATCAAGACTCTACCTTACCCCATACTCAATGGCTACATACACCTATACCTACACCCCTGCAGGGTATGACTACTATGGCCAACCCATCCCCAAGGGCCCATATGCCACTAACTCCCTCCACACCTCCTACCCTGCACCCTCTATCAAACACTACCCCGCCTTACCCCCACACCACTGGGCTCCTGATCCAAACACCATGCCATACGGACCCTCAATCAGCCAGGGCCTACCCCCAGACTGGTGCTACAACCCTGGGCCAACCCACTCAGGAGCATATCTCCAAACCTTGCCCAGCGAGTTGCCTGAAACCCCACCCAATGCTTGGGCCCCCACCAGCACTGCATTCTTTGCCCCGGCACCCTACCTCCCTTACTGAGCCCCAGTCCAAGAACCCCTGATACTATCCACTCCCAATGCCCATGACCTGCTGCGGCTCCACTGGCACACACCCTCCTTCCCCTCTCACACGCCAGCAATGGGTTGAGGCCTATGTACAGCAGCACAACAATGTCCTGCATTTGCTGCATATCACCCTCACTGCCTTCTCCCAGCATATGCATGCCTCCTCATCAGTCTGGGACAACTTGACATCTCCAGCACCCTGGAGCAGTGGGCTTACCACCTCCTTGACTTCCACAAGAGCTACCAGAAGGGCAACCTCCCCAACAATGTCACTAACACTCTTTGGGTGGACGCTGCCCTCTGGGCTGAACTCCTGGCCCTTGTTGACAAAATCCATACTAGCTCCATGCCCCAACACTTTGAGGACCTCATCAACCCTGCCCACTCTTTCCATGTACAGTGGGAAGAACTGAGCCAGCCCCAGGACCAAGCCCCACCTCTGGCCCAATGCCAGCAGCAGGAACTCAATGCCACCTCTGCAACTCTCTGATCCCTGAACCCAGAAGGGGGCCTCTTTAACCAACCTGCTGCTTGCACTGTCGGCCTCTTGTCACATGCTAGGGCTCACTCAATCCCCAGTGTCTTCTGCATCTGGGGCCAACCAGAGCAAACTGGACCTTCCTGCACCAAACCCACATAACCTGCCCCTCCCCCCAACAAAGCCATATCCTCCCCATATCTTATCCTACGTCAATGAGCCTGCACCCCCCAACAAAGGAGCAACCAGGCCTGGCGAGGCCCTCCCCTCTAGTACCTGACTTTGCCCATGACAGGCCCCCCCATCTCAACCTCAGAGAGAAATACAAGAATGGGCTCCCTCCCCACAAACCTTGCCCTGGAGCCCTGGCACCTCCATGCCCCCCTCCAGGTCAAACCCATCTCCCCTTCCACACAGGACTGCTGTACCCCCCCTTTCTCCCTGGACCTCCACCTCCCCTGGGACCACCATCAGGTAGTCATGGGCCACAAGGACTGCCTCTCTCAGGACCACCCTCACCCCCTGGAGCACCTCTGCATTCTTGGTGGGCCCCTGGACCTGCTCCAGGATGCAATGGGCCCCCACTGGGTGGAGGACCCTCAGACAGCAGACCCCCAGGCAGATGGGGCCCAGCTATAAATGCCTTCCCCCCCCAACAACCTGGCAGCAACAACTTCTACTATTATTACAATGCCAGTCCCACACAAAATCAAAATGCTCTGGACAACACTTGCAATGCCCTGGCATGCAAAGGGAAGCTCAACATACAGAAGCCGGAACCCTTCATGGGCTGCAACCCTTGCAAGTGGCACACCTACCTCACACAGTGCCTTACCATGTTCCAAGCAAAACTGGTCAGGAAACTAATGAATTGAGAGAGATAAGACTGGGAAACAGAGAGTAAGGAGACTGAGATAACAGAAATGTATAGGCAATATTGAGACTAGCTACTGACCATGGAGATGTTGTAACTATATACTTGGGCTTCTCAGAGGGAACTGGAGTGGGTCTGGTGGCTGTAGTACAGGGCCCATTTGTATTGGAGATTGGTGGGTGGTGGGTCTGGGAGTGGAGAGCACAAGTGCTGGTTGTATTGTCTGGGCTGTGGTGTCTTGCCATGGAGTCTGGAGTTGGCAGTGCTTGGCAAACTAGGTAGCTGGTGATCTGTGAGTGTGTGGCCTGATGACTGAGTGATCTAGTGATGTGTTGGGGTGGTGCAGGGCACACTTGAAGTGTGGTGGGGTCATGGGAGGGTGGAGGTGTTCCCAGGGTTGTAAGGAGTCAAAAAATGAGTGGGTCAGACATTACCCCCCTCCAAGTGCCAAGACCCTTGAAGCAGAGCTTTTCTGGGTGCATTTTAGGAGTGGATGTGGGATTTTTGGAGTTTTTATGGCAACCTTAAGTTGTTGTCTGGTTTCTTTTGAGTGCAAAATTTCATGTCTCCTCCCCCTACCCCCTGTGGTTCCCTGCCCCAGGGTGTCCTCACCCCTGAAGACAATAGCTTGGAAGTGTGGCTGGTCTACAAGGAGACCCATCAGGAGGAGGATAGCTGGCAGGATTGTGCCAAAATCCAGCATTTATACAATCAGTGTGAGTAACCTGGCCCTCTGGATGCTTTTGCTGAGCTTGTAGAGCAATAACAGCAAGGAATTGGCCACTTCAAAGGTTGGTGAGTTAACTCCACCTCTGCAGATTGGGCTGGGTCTCTAGTGGAGGGAGCCTATTGTTTCCCCAACACCATCTTACCAGCTCTTTGATGCCCTGGTAATAGGGCAGCCACCTATTTGTGCTTGCATTGAGCAAATATCCACACTATTTTCAACTTCCTATATGTATGGTGTGAATTACCCAGAACAACTGAATACTCTGTAGTTGTAGCCAAGATAGTCAGAATGATCCCTCAGTCACAAGTTGGCAGTATGAGTGGTACTCAAGTATCCCTATGCTAAACAAAGCTACACTATCCTACTACAATTGGCATAATGAGCAGCCTAGTAGACAATTCCCTATCATGGAGCTTAGAAGCATCTGCTATTTGTAAAACCTGAAACCAGAAGGAGAAAGTAGGGGATACTTGCAGCAGTCTGCACCATGAAAATACTCCTTGCATTACCAGTCTGCAATGGAGGGCAGTCCAAGAATTAGGGTATGGACCACTAAGCCAAAAGTTTGGACCTGTGGATCTCTGAGTGGGAGACATGATCAAGTGTGGAGCAATCAGGATTGGGGTTGCATTGCAACACCAAAGCCAGAAACAGGCTAGAGTTGTGGGTTGGACCTCTAGGTATCTGAGACATGCTTAGCAAAGGCACTGTGCCTTTGAGAAAGGGTGATCTCTTGCTTAGAATAGATATGCAACCATGCTTAAACATGATTGGGAAGCCCTAGTCTTGGCAGGCATGTGAGACCACTCCCACAGAGAAAGACTTGTGGTTGAGGGTGTCTCATACCCTGGACCCAGCCAAGACATGACAATGTATGACCATGCACATTTGACTGTTTTGACAACCTAGAACAAGAGTACCCTACACCCTAAATGCTGCTAATGTATTCCAACATCTTATGACATACACCCCAGAATTACAAGTTAAATACCAAGTAGAAAGAAAGTTTAATCTAAGTTTCAACTACCCAACTTATCGGCATATTTCCTGAAGTGCAAAACACTCATGATATACACCATCAATACAGGTGTGTGGCCACACTACCTTGGGGCCTCCTATTAGTCTCAAACAAGCATTTTATACCAGACTAATATTCAAGCCCCAAGGTCTGGCTGATGTGAATGATCTGTCTGCCATCTGGTCCAATACTTTTGTGTACATGGCATTCTACTTCCCTCTCAGTAATTATGTAGGGTATTCAATTCCTGATATCATCTCTATTGCTCAGTTTTATATAAAACAGTGTTTGTTAACAGCCTCCTCGCTTTGCTCAATAACAGGGAGGCACTGTCTGAGAAAATGAATGCAATCAGTCCTTCCATCCCCAGTATTATTCGCAACTAAGGACCTCCTGAGTCCTGCACAAAGTGGGGGTGAGCTTGAATGCCTTAGTACAACTTTGGGAACACCACTTCAGGCAAACCACATCTGATCACTTTTGCTCCGACCCAGATCTAACAACTACGATAGGCTGTGACGTGGCTGACAGCATATTTTCGTGGCGTCTATATGTAGAGATAGCAAAAGGAACCCAGTCTAACATACCAAGGCTGATAGCAGGCTGGATGAAATGATTGTTATGTCAAAGAGTCAAATATCAAGGCCTTGAAGCTTAGGTCAGTAGCTGCACTAAGGAAGAATGTGATTCAATCGACCGGCGACAATGCAAAACTCATTTCCCGCGTTCTCATAAATTCTTTTCATTAGCTCTACTTTTATGATCAAATGATTACCCCGAAATTCTTCCTGTTTGTTGGTAGAAGTGACTAAAGGAACTAAACGAGCCCGTTTTAGATTGCAACTTGGTTAGATTCCAAGCCAGTACTTATACCTGACGATACTAGCTCAACAGCGGGGGAGCGGTAATTGATTTTTATGTGGATAGTCATCCTTCCGAGGGACCGATGATATTACTGAGCCACGTGCCTTCAGCACCATCTCCTTGATGTACATAGGAGCTCAAAGTTGAAATATCATCAAGATCGGTGACAGGCCGGTTGAATGCAGAAGAAAACCCAAGAAAACCACAGATCGAACGGTCGCACTCTTACTCTGTTTCGCCGCTCACGCTTCTGAGATCATGCCCTAAGTCAACATGAGAGTTAAATTACACAAGGGCATCATTTTTAACGAGTTCTGAGGGGAATTCGGAAATTTGTTGGCGAATTTTGCAAAGATGACACTCAAATCTGCGGATCATCCCAGAGCGGCCATGATGTCCGAGGAATGAACATTGTTGCAACACCAAGTATGACTGCTAGCCCCAAAGCAGATCATTCGAGAAAGAGAGAACTCAATTGTACGACTAGACGCTTCATGAATGCAGACTAAGAGGCCTCCCGCCTCTGAGGCAATTCTGGTATCAGACGCAGATGGATGCATGCGGCATGTGGAAAGGAGATTTTCAAACTCCGCATCATTCCTCCTCGCCCGAAGACGGAACTTGTTGAGCTTCTTTTTCCCTCCTTGTCCTCTGATACTCCACATTCCTTTACCAATTCGAAATGAAGTTCACTCGTCTCGCCGCTGTCGCAGCCCTCGTTGCATCTGCCGCGGCTGATTGGGAGATTTTCTCGCCGAGCTCTGACGTGTGGTGGGGTACGTCCATGGAGTATTTTGGTTGAAGTTGGTCGACGCTGACCTGCTCAACGTCCAGTTGCAAAATCAATTAACACACTCTCGTGGTCATGCAAGGACCCAGCTGCTCTCGCCCACCCAACCTTCGTTATCCTTGTGGCCAACAGTGTTAGTTGCTCCTGTCTATCACGCCACTTCTATCGTTGCTCTTTCTCCCGTCATACTCATCATTCGCGATGCTGATGCTCCAATTTAGGACCCGAAAATACTCACATCCCCTATGGCAATCCTCAGCATCGAAAATAACTTTGACTGCTCAAAAACCATCACTGGCGACCAGCTCAACGCCGCCCCAGGCAAAGGCTACACAATTCAGTTGGCTAACCCGTTGAATTCGACTGATGTGCGTACTCCCCCTCCCTCTCCCCTCTCCCTCCCGTCTCTTTCCTCGCCAACACAACTAACACTTCTTTCAGGTATTCGTAACCTCGGAACCCTTTGAAATCAAGGCTGCCGGCTCAACTTACCCTACCGTTACACCCGGTCTTGCGACCGTTTCTCCTTCCGCCACTGGCTCCGGGGCAAATGCTGCGGCTACCTCTTCGACTGGCCACAACAGCACCAGTTCCAATGGTGCTGTAAGCATGGGTATGAAGGCTTCGGGATTAGTCGGTGCGATCGCAGGTGTGTTGGGTTTCATGATGTAAGCTGTAAGTACGATCTAGATGGGTGAGATACGACGTTACTTGACAATTTTCACGGTTTGACTTTGACGTTCACACTGGAGTCTGTTCACTCCGATGTTGATACATATACCACGCATTCCTCCCTCATAGTAAATTCGTACATTGCAATTGGTACATATCGGTGAGATCCTTACGACTTTGTTTTCTACGTTGTCTTTCTCGTTGCCGTTGTTACATATATTCGGCTCTATATTATATTTTCTCATGATTCCAACTGAGGTCCCATAGAGCGAGTTGAGGACGCGCTTACACTGCCAAAGACGTTGGCGCTATAGTGTAGTGGTTATCACTCGGGATTTTGATCTTTGAAATATTCCCGAAACCCAGGTTCGAACCCTGGTAGCGCCTTGAAAACTGTATTCATATTTTTGCATACTTTTTTTCTTTCTTTTTGTCCTCTCCTGAAAGGATGGCAAATTCCAGGACCAGATACCAGAGGCAACAAGTCAGTATGAAAATAAAATGGTTGCAAGCTTGCTTGTAAGAATTGAGATCTAAGATATGGCCAGAATTAAACAATTACTCCCTCAAACTTACTTCCAAACCCCTGTTGAGGGTCAAAAGACAAATCCTCCCCTCACACACATAGCTCTGTCCAATTCCTCCTCTTAATGGAACAAGCTCCTTTATAGAAAAAGTCTTTTGACACACTTACAGCTTGATTAATTACTAAAAGGAATCATGAGTTTCTCAGGCATTGTAAGCTTATCCTTGAATATGGTACATGTGAGCACACCCAAATCCTGTCTCCTAGAATTGAGAGAGGTTTCCAAGCTTACATTGGTGACATCATTAGTCTTTTTGCTAGAAAATATGAATCAGCTTAATGACAAGGTCATCACCTATAACACAGCAGCTAGAGCTAGAGTTGAAGGGTAAGACTCATTTTCTACTTATTGACAGACACATCAAAAGAAATCAATGCTCAATTCCAATAAAATCAATTACAAATGCAGAAAAACTTCCTCCTTAAAAATATCAGATTTAGTGGAAGTGCAAAACCATCACAATTCCCTAGCTATCTGCAAATGGCACTACAGCCTGCAATTACCAGCATTTTTATAAGCTTTAGAAAATAGAGGACACCTTTTCTTTGCCCAAATTCTGAGGACACTGACTGTTGATCAGGTCATTCATATTTTCAAGACTGTGAGATGTTTTGCCTTAACATAATGTAAGGGCAACCTCTGGAGGCTATGGCTCAATCACACAGCTGGCAGAGAGAGATCCAAAGATATATTCAGTACTGTATAGTGTCTACAAGCATAACTACACACCTGGCAGAGGGAGATCCAAAATATATTCAGTACTGTATAGTGTCTACAAGCATAACTACACACCTGGCAGAGGGAGATCCAAAGAGAACAAGCCTGAGGAACCCTTATGCTAGAGGGGGTGCTTCTGAGGGTTCAGAGGCATGGGAAGCAACTGTACAGTACATGTAAGCCACAGAAAACCCCAAAGGGGAAAACATTGCAAATGATCCAAAACTCCAGAAGTTGCCAGAACTTGGCATCAGAATATGGAAGCAAAAGATGTAAGTGATGTTGGATGACATTATGGAGTGAGTGGAGGTCTGGAGGCAAACCAGAGCTGATGGCATCAGCAGAACAATCAAACTCTGGAAGCAAATGGAAGCAAATGCAAGTGGAAGCAAATGGAAGCACATGGCAAATGGAAGCAAATGGGGAGTCCTCTGACATTACCCACTCTCTAGGATGCGGCATTCCAATGCACTGGGTAGAACAAATTCTGGATGGCTGTGTCAACTGGCGAGATGAGGCAGACTCCTTGAATAGCCTTTTGTCAGGTCCCGCTGACAATGGGGGCTCAGCTACACTGGCAAGTCCTTACTAGGCAAGCTCGGGAGGCAAAGTACAGGTCCGGGGCTTCTTGGAAGCTCCAGTACAACTATGAGTGGTCTGGGGTGAAATCTGGATGCTTCGGGGTACGAGTAGTAACATGTGCAAGGTCGGGAGTGCTCCGTGTTGAGGAGTGCAAGTTCAGGGGATTGGGGTTCTTTTAATGGAGGGGGGAATGGGGAACAGAAGATTGTATTGATTGGGGAACAGGAGTAGATTTGGAAGTTGATAGGGACAGGTACGGAACAGATAGGAGATGGATTGATCAGGAAACTGGAAAACAATGAGAGATATGGAATGGAGATAGAAATAGAGAGGAAAAGATATGAGACCAGGAAGTAGAGAGATAGAGGAGAGATATGGAACAGGAATATGAGTCACGGAACAGAAGCACGAGGCACAGAGACAAGATACAAGAGATAAGATGAGAGAGAGAGAGAGAGAGAGAGAGAGACAAGACTAGATTGAGATAGAGACAGAGACAGAGACTATGGAAAACTATGGTGAATATCAAGACTACCCCACTTGTATGCTACCCTATAGTTTATATATTACCCTTCTGCCAAGTCCCTGGGCAGGGTTCTAGTCTGGGCCTGTAGCACCTGATTGTCCTCTGGCTAGGTCCCAGGGCAGGCTCCCAGCCCCGGGGTTGTGACAGTTGTCGGGGCATGCTGGCATGGGTTGCGGCGGTCTTGCGTCGGGCAGGTCGGTGGTCATGGTGCATGGTGGTGGCGCCTGTCAACGCCACAGAAGCAGGTGGCCCAGTGATGTGCTGACGATTCACAGAAGGAATGTTGCGAAATGTTATGTGATGGCCAGGATGCTAGGGGTCCAGATGTATCTGGTGACAGGGAAGCCTCGTGGTGACGTGTCAGCCGAGATGCCAGGGTTTGATGATGTCTGGGGGTTTGTCTGGAGATGGCCGCGGGTGTTGCCGATGCAGTGTTGTGGGGTTGTTGGTGGCCCTGGAGGTGTGTGGGAGGTGCAGGGGAGGTGTGGGTCAGGGTTGGAGCAGCATATGAGGGGCCGGAGTTGGTGCGGGTTGTGACATTACCCCCCCTTCAGTGTTGAGACCCTTTGAGATGGGGGCTGTGGTGGTGGTGCCATGGGAATTCAAACCCAAAGCTAGTGCGGGCCCAGAAGTTGTCAAAGTTGGAGTCAAAGTCGTGTAGCGGCCGTCCAGAAGCTTCTCCAGGAGGATAAAAAGGAGGGCTCACCGTGGTTAGTCTCCATTCTCCCCATGTCTTCCTCAGAGTTATCCTCAGGCTCTCCTACTCCCCCTTCCTCCAATGACAACCAAGTCCAGTCCTAGGAACAGTACAAGGCATGCTGGACTTTGCATAATTGTCGCCAGCAGGAGTGCGAGCTGTCTATATTGCTTTGCCAACATAAGTGGGGTGCTCCCATGGTCTTCCAAGGTTGACCATTTTGACAGAGGTGTTGTTGCAAACTCCTGGGGCTGGGCTGTCCTGGCAGATCTATTCAGAGGCAATGGTATTGCAGCCAGACCCCCCTGTGGTCTGGACAGTTTCCCCTGGGTGGCGAGTACCTTAGGAGGGTGTGACACTGGAGCAAGTGGCAGAGGCATTGGCCCGAGTCTGGGGTCCTCCAACTCTGGCGTGGTGTCAGGAGTGCAGCCTAGTAAGTAGTCTTCCTTTGTTGCAGGGTCCTGGAGCTGATCTAAGTTCTGGCAGTGTGTTTTCTGTGCTTGTCAGGGGGACCCATGTGAGTTTGTAGCCCTGGAGATAGGGTTGCGTCGTGACTCCTCCATGTGTGAGGCTTGATGGGCCTGCCATGGAAGGTGTTTGGTATCCCAACTCTGGAGGGCAACCTGTGTGACAGAGGAGCAGGGGTGGGATGTGGAGTGGGTCTTGGCCTGGATGGAGGCAGCTCCTAAGCCAGGGGTGCAGTCTGGGCATGCACAAGGGAGTCGCCGGGAGTCTGGGGGCAGTGGTGTGGGGACCCGGGGCTGTGGTGAAGGTGGGACTGCCGTGAGGGGTGCAGAGGTCATTAGGGGTCGGCCCCAGTAAACAGCGGATATCCTCTCTGTCGAGTGAGCCCCCCAAGCGCCTCTGAAGGTCACCTTCCCCCAAGGTGGGTCCCCCTAGGGTACACATGTACTCCTCACAAATGGGGAGGCTCCTAGGCCCCACTTCCCTGGAGACTCGTGAGGTGCCTGTGGCGGAGGTAGCAATGCATCAACGGATGCAGGTTCTGATGGAGGAGATCTCCTGGAGGGATGCGGAGCTGCAGGGGGTCTGGAGGGAGTGTGACACTGCAAGGTGGGAGCTGGAAGCCTGGGTGAGTACTGAGTCGGAGGGGTTGCGGGCAGAATTGCAGAGGGTGCAGGGAGAGTGGGACACGATGAGGTGGGAGCTGGAGACTGCCATGGGGGTTGTGAATTCTCAGGCGAGGGAGGTGCAGGACCTCCAAGCATGCATTTGACAGTTTGAGGACACCGTGGCTGCTTCCCAGGCATGCCCAGCGATCCTGTCGTTCTGGTCTGAGGTGCTGGAGAGGCGGGTTGCGGAGGTGGGCACTCTTCAGGTCAAGAGAGAGGCGGCGGTCTGGAGGCAGGATTGGGCTTTGCGGGAGGCGGCTGCAAGGCAGGGTGAGGCCATGCGTAAGTGTTCCCTGTCCAGACCTTTTTGTAACTAACTCAGGCTGTTTAGGTTAGGCGTGGGAGCACCGGCTCCTGCTAGATGTGTCTTTGGCGGCATTCGCATCCCTGTAGGAGGGCCTGTCCCACCTGTGCCAGGCATCGCCACTGGAGGTCAAGCATGGCATGATGCAGCTGGATCAGGTGTTGGCGGGGCATCATTGGCAGAATGCAGTGGCTCTGGGAACTTGGCTGGATGTTGCGGTGGATGCCGGCGAGCCCCTGCCCTGACAGGAGGACCATTTGGCAATGGTGGCGGCGCAACTGGAGGCAGCAATGTTGGTCAAGGAGGTGGCGGTGCCAGGGG